>JAFBJT010003552.1:11030-23530 GCA_016785325.1 Chascanopsetta lugubris | reverse complement strand
CCCCCCCCCCTCCCCCCCCCAGGGAGAAAAGGGTGAGAAGGGAGAGTATGGACCACAAGGTCTCACCGGAACTCCGGGGAAGGACGTAGGTGTTCCATGTCTTCTCCTACTTCCTATACTTCTCCTTCCTGTAATTATAATCAACAACAGTGTATTTCAAAGTCAAACAGCGGATACCCTCCAAACTTATGTGGTATTACAGTTTAAGCTCGGACCACCGTTGATACCCCCCCACCCACCGCAGCGGGAAGTCATCCTCTTAATGCCTGTTAGATTAGGCTGGACCAACAAAGCCTGCACAATCAATGCAGCCTCATTGACTGTGCACTGCGTCTCTCGTGCAGGCAGGCGGCCTATTCAGGAAGACTTAAACCTTTTAATCTGCCCTGTTCAGCGCAGTGATCCTGTAGACGCATGAAAAGTGTTGAGGAACAAATTACAACGTGTGTGTGCTCAGAGATATTATTCTATTTTTATTTTTTATGTTATTTTTTTGGCATCAGAGACTCACGCTATGGTTGAGATAAGTGCTCATCGCAGACAGACGACTTTGTCGGATGAAAGATTTTCTTAAGCTTCCGCATTCGTCTGAATGCGTGAATGTGAATATGTGGCTTGAATTGGGCTTGCAGTGAAAATATTGCATAATACGCATAGCCAGAGATAAAATGTTGCACAACTCAATTTTTTGCATTTGATTTTAAAGGTGCAGTGTGTAAGACTTCCATTTTTGTCACTCCTATCTATTTAGATAGAACTACAAAACAATTATACGCCGCCATTTTCACAAATGTACAATCACCCCAACGTATGAGTTAATAACCCTAAAATGAGCCCTTTAATGTATATTTACATCAGGAGCACGTCCTCCGTATGGGGGACGCCTTTTTTTTTTCACAATAGCCCAGAGTGGACCTACAAAAACATCGTTGGAGCTTTAATGACAACTGAGAGCTACACTAGGTTCTCTTGCATGCTCAAATGGGAAGGGTGTGATGATGGATACAATTTCACCAAAAAGTCATCAAATCTTATGCACTGCACCTTTAAATTTGACAATTTCTAAAGGGCAACTGCAATCATTAGGAGAAAAAAAAGAATGTTTGGACAAAAACACGTTTGCATTAGTCCATCATTGCCACCTCAGAGAACTCTGATGATGTGTGATGCCCCCCACAAGCTGTAGACCTGTATATCCGCTTGTTAGATACTCTTTTTTTAATCTAATAGCTGAGTTCGTTTCTGATGTGTTTTACATAGTATTTAAATACAGCAAAGACTTTATTTGAACCACAGACTTTAATTGAGTCCCATCAGCAAAAAATGTATCAAACACATCATTTGATTAAGATAAGTGAGTTGGCAGCCTTAGGATGATAACTTACACTTGTTTTCCAATAGTGAAATGTAAAATAAACACGAACAGTTGTCTTCAATTGCTTGATTATTCATGTCTGATGATAATGATGATGATGTCACTGCCCTGCACTGATGCTGTCATGCCCCTCCCTCCCTCCCTCCCTCCCTCGCTGTCTGTCACCATTTCCCCAGGGTCGAGCAGGATCCATCTGTGTCGTCGGCCCCAAGGGACAGAAGGTCCGCCTGCATTAAGTCTCACAGGTTCCTCCGTCAATCAGTCTGCCTCATACATAGACCTCAGTTTAACAGAGCTGTTTCCTCCAGGGAACCCCAGGTATGGTGGGTCCCGAGGGTTTGGCCGGAGAGCCAGGTAGACCCGGACGCCCAGGCGCACCAGGAGCTGGACTCCCAGGCCTTCCAGTAAGTGAACGTTTTGCAAATTAAAGAGCTCTGGAAGGAAAGAGTAGCCTATATGCACTCAGTGGATGGTGTCATTCCACTGATTACATTAATGTCCTCCTCCTCTTGTCTGAGATTGAACCGAAAAGTGGTTTTATTAGACAATGCTCTTTGACGTGCAAGGCAGGACTTGGCAGGTCCCCTTCTTCTTGGGCAGCTTTTTCACTGCCCTTCGCAGAAACTGGAAAAAAATATTTCCAGGAAGATGTTTCCAAAGATTTATGTCCCTGTATTTTCCCCTGACAGGGTCTTCCTGGTGAACCAGGCGGAGCAAAGGGAGGCAAGGTTTGTTTATCCCTGTTTTTTTTTTTTCCTTTTTACGTATGAAAGTGATCGAGAGTCAAACAAGGGCATTTTACTCCTAGCGGCTGGTTGTCCCTTGGCATGGGGTTGAGGGTGAGGGTGAGATGATGGATACAATGTGCAACTTCACCACTAGATGTCACCAAATTTTACACACTGAACCTTTAAGCTTTCTTGTTATGCCCGGAGGAAAAAAAAACAAAGACAACAAACAACAAACAGCAATAGTAAACATAAATGGAAGACAAGACCGTATCAAATGACATATGACCAGCCTACCACTAACCACACATCACTCATTACTACATTTACTTATATGTTATTTCCACATTCAGTGAGTCAGCACTTGGCCATGCATTCATGAAATTCAATGATATATATTAGCCGTGCCTGGAGGTTTGAACTGCAACTGTCCAAATACGTTAAAGTCTGTTGAAGAAATACATTTACAGGAAAAGATAAAATATCGAATAAAAAAACATTATATAACAAATGAGGAATGTTTAAACTATAATAAAAAAGACTATTTCATTGTCAGGCAGTTAAAAGTAATCAAAGCATTTACTTTAAGAGTTGGCAATAAAGTTGGAAAAGGTAAATATACCAGCAAAACATATGAAATAAACAGTTGCTTCCTTAATGGTAACGTCAGCAGCACTAACACAAACCAGAGTTCGATGACAACCCATTCGCAAAATATAAAATGTCACTTGAATTAATTCACTTCATAATATTTCAGTTATTCATGAGAACATATTTGATCTGAATGAAGGGATGCTGGGGCTCATCTGAGCTGCGGCTGTTCCTCTGATGCAGCATATTAAAAACATAACTCAACATTTATTGTTTCTTCTATACACTTTTAGTTTTGCACGGTCGTCTGTGGATTCAGGAAGTTCTTAACATCCTGAGGCTGTCGAACGCCTGCAATCACAGGCGCTGTGTGCACTGTGAAAAGGATTATTTTATGGTTTCCACGGTAACTGTGACAATGTTCCTATGACACACGCAGTGATTTGTGTTAACAGGGAGACGCGGGATCAAAAGGAGACGCCGGCTCGACTGGAGATCCGGTAAGAAATGCGTAATGCACCTTGATTGGTATTCAGCGAGCAGGAGTCTAGCAGTAGACAGGGATGTGACTTTGTCTCTGCTGTGTTTTCAGGGACCACGAGGCCCCGGGGGGTCCAAGGGAGAAAAGGTTTAATACGTCCCCTGTTGACATCCTCTTTAAATCCCTTTATCTCTCTGTGTCTGCGCCGCCTCACAAACATCCCGTGTGCTTCAGGGTGACCCGTGTGAAGTGTGCCCCGTGGTGCCCGCAGACCAGGGCAACACTGTGGCTCTGCAGGGGAAGCCCGGCCCTAAAGGAGAGCCTGGAGCGCCAGCCACGGGAGAGAGAGGAATAGCTGTGAGTTTGAAAAAAACAAACAACATCTGAGGGTTTAATGTATTCTGAGCCTCTTTTTGAATTTTCAGATTTTATGATGTCACTACATGTTTTATTATGGGATACGTTCTGAACTACAGCTGCTGACTGAACCGTGAGCAGTTGTATGTATTTTATATTTTCTCATCATTCTGAGGGAGGGTGTGACGTTACTTAAAGCTCCAGGATGGATTTCGCCCTCGCAGCTGCTCAAGGAGAGCGAGCGTCATATGCCGTCAATTATTTTTTTATCCTCCCCCGGCAAAAGGTCATTTATTTATAATGTAATCTTAACTTGTCTTTTTCATTCTGCTGCGAGTCGGAGCTCTGCTGCATTGTGCTTCTGCTTCTCTTCGTTCTCCTTCTTCCCACTTACCCCAGTAGGTGAATAGGGAATTATTTATGGGGGGAAAAGAATATAAATCTGGTGCCTTATGTTATGAGATTCTCTGTGCAACGATTTCCAATAGTGCCAGCATCCATCTGTCATACCTGGTTATAGCAGAAGGAGAAGAAGGCAGAGCAACAGAGAGGATGGAGGGAGGGAGGGAGGGAGATACGACCTCTCCTCTAACAAAGCTGAACTAACAACACTCTGACTTCTGGCTCATCCCTGCTCCTCGACCCTCTTTTCTCTCGCCCTGTGTTTACCAGGGCCCCCAAGGTGTGGATGGCAAACAGGGACAGAAGGTATGGACTTTCCCTTTGTTCATTTACAGAGTGTGCTTCGTTCATATTCTGCGGAGGTGTCATGTGCATTCCCACACATGCAGATGTGCAAGCATCAGCAGTGCAGAG
The DNA here is from genome assembly GCA_016785325.1 of Chascanopsetta lugubris. Lineage (NCBI taxonomy): Eukaryota > Metazoa > Chordata > Actinopteri > Pleuronectiformes > Bothidae > Chascanopsetta > Chascanopsetta lugubris. The sequence goes on along the minus strand of JAFBJT010003552.1, from coordinate 19,182 downwards.
CGAGCGCTCACAGTCCTGAAGCAGATGTAAACAAACAGGCTGCAGTACACAAACACACACACAAGGTCAACTCATCAGATGGCTTTGCATATTTACATGAATACCAAGGAATCCATGTACCCACCCACATCGCTGTTATACATCTACATAGGCTGCATCAAAAAAACTTTTGTTCATTGTTTTCCTATTAAGTTAGTATTAAAGCAATGTTGAACATAAATAAGTCTGAGGTTCAAGTCGAACTAGTATCATAATGAAGCCCCGTTTGAAAGGTATATAATAGAATGAGAATGATGTCATTTCACATCATTTTTAATGACAATGAAAGCTGAAATTTACTGGAAACATGACAAAATCCAAAATCTAAATGTGTTCATGTAAGAGTACAACTTTTAATACTGCAACTATATTTGATAAATAATAATAAATCCTACCGTCCTCATAATGTCACCTGTCTCCTCTGCATTCTTGTGTGTCTGGATGGTCCCGAACTGGCCTTTTTCCCTTTTACCATGACCATTATGTTTGTGGCACAATGTGAAGTCGTGACTTCTCATCGTAAAACTTGCTCCTCAGGGTGAACTGGGACTAATTTGCTCTCCTTAATGTCTGTGTTGCGCCTGTGTTTGTAGGGAGAAGCAGGATCCGATGGCACCAAAGGAGAAAAGGTCAGTATGGTCTCAAAAGTCTCAAAACTATTTCTCTTTCAGTCTGGTCTATTGTATCAGTCAGACAGACATACTTGTCATTTTAGTCAACGTAGCTTTTACACCTCAGTGGAATGAATGCTGTTTTGGATGATTATTTCAATGTGACCTTTGACTTTGCTCTGATCTGTGCGGGTGTTTTAGGGGGAGCCGTGCTCTGTGTGCCCCGCTCTCGGTGAGTTACCCGCTAACTTCATGCCCGGTGTCATGACCCAGACCACGGAGCAGAAGGGAGAGAAGGGAGAGCCGGGGATTGGACAGAAAGGAGAGCAAGTGAGTTTTTTTCTTTTTCCTCCAATAAGTTCCTCTTTTTATTACAGCCCCTAATTTGAATACGGGGGTCAAAGGCCTCGGGTATGGGTTGCTCCCAAATCTGAAATAAACAGAAGCACACAGAGGGAATTGTTTTATATCCGGTCTTAAATTCAAATTCATCATAATCTAGTTGTATGAGATCCATCATTCAATGGAACTTTGGATAAACTGATTAGATTGGAAGGTCAAAGGTCAGAGGTAACAGAGGTCACAATGACCTCAAAAACCATTTATAGTCTGTCGAACATACATCTATATTTATGGATTTTGACCAACTATTACCAAGATTAAAGGTCCAATGTGTCAGATTCATGTTAAATTTCCAATATTGATATCAGCAGTATTCCCCTCTACATTGGACTTGCTTAACGTCTCATGGTATCAGACCATAGGTTTCCCTTTATTTATTAAATGTGAGTTATAAAGCTGCACCAGGCACTTTAAGGAGCTAATGTCACTAAAGCCTTCACGTTGTAAGAAATGGACTGAAGCTGCTCAGGTAATTTGCATTGTTGGTGGACTTGGATCTTGATGACCATGACAAAGAAATCAAATGAATGTGTTGTCCCTTATGTCGATTTCTTATTTTGTTTGTCACTGTTTGAGCAGTGACGGGGCCCCTCATCACAGCCATACATCATCCTCTCTCTCTTCTCCACAGGGGAGGCCAGGAAAGGAAGGATCACCGGGCCTTCGAGGAGAAAAGGTAACAAAAAAAAAAAAACCTGAGAGTAGGTGACCTCAATAGCAGAATAGGGCTAATATGAAGCGAACTAAGTTAGTAAAGGACTTACACTTCATGAAGGAGGTAATCACAGCAGTCGGCTAATTTTAAAGGGCCTCAAACTGACTTCCATACGGATTTGAACTCAGCGGGGAAACATATTAGAGAGAAGCTTAGGTGCTTGAAAACCCCCAAATCATTTGACATGGCGTGCGGAGTGCGACTCGACTATGAAATGTGAATTACCAATTCAAAAGTCACATTCTTGTTCTTTTATACGTTTGTGAAGTTCAGATAATGAAGTGCTGGATTTTTTTCTTTCCACTTGTCTGCAGGGGAGCGCAGGCCCCAAAGGAGCTGATGGTAAGCCGGTAAGTTCAGTTTGGCTTCTTTTTAAAACAGAAAGTATCACTTCACATCCCGGCTCTGTGATGTTGTGAATTGAAAAATGTTTGCATGACAGGGGAAGGCCGGACCGAGGGGACCCGGAGGCAAGGATGGACAGATGGGCTCAAAGGTACGAGTGTGATAGACTGCAGTTGTAGATGAAGCAAAGTGAGGTTTATGCAGTTTATACTTGTATACGTCGGATCCCAGTCTTCTAAACATGATGTATCTACAATCCCTAAAAAGTGTTGCATCAGACCTCAAGGGCAGCTCACTTCTCTCTCTCTCTCTCTCTCTCTCTCTCTCTCTCTCTCTCAAAGCAGTAGTTCATATTCAAATAGTGGCCTGTGGGCCAAAAAGCTGCCCAGAACCAACCTCAAAGCGGCCCAGCCAATTTTCATGCACTATTTTTCTACACTTTTAACAAATTATGTTTTCTATTTTTATTTCAAAATGTTGCAGTACTCTATGTATAGCGTATAGGGTATATAGGGTTTTTATGAAAAAAACATGTTTCCTCATGGCCAGAAGGAAAATCTGCAAGTTAATGGGGAGAACTGGCTTCTACATGGTGCGGTCCATCGTGTATACACACTGTGTGTACACACATACACACCATGTCTGCCCACGGTGGCCTTAGAGCAGTTGCCTTTGGTAGCAAGGGTTGCTGGTTTGAGTCCTGTTCAGGCCCTGCTGCAGTGCCACTGGCCCTGACACTGATACCCCCAATGGCCATATGTGTGCTGGTAGAAAAACCCCGTGACCCAGAATACCGGATAAGAGGTTGAAGATGACAAGACATGACATAATTCATACTTTCTATTTTTCAAATAAAACTGGCAGGGGCAGTTTTAGTTTAAGGATGCACTTCCTCGCCTCCCCTCTTGGCTGATTTTCCATGCTTGATGCTCTGAATGCACTTAAATGTCAGAAGACCGGCCCTATGTAAAAACACTAAACGATAAAATGATTTCCTACTTTGTTGATTTTTGTGCCTTTTGTGATTTCCTCTTTTTCTCAGGGAGAGCAAGGACTGCCTGGTGTTGGCACCCCGGGCGCAAAGGGTGAGAGGGTAAGTGCAGGCATATGGACATATATCTATGTATCCCCCTCCCCCTCCTCGATTGTCATGGAAACTAACCTACCTCACTCCCTGACGTTTCCTAGGGCGAGTGCGGCATGTGCCAGCCGGCAGAGGTTGGCGGCGGGCCTTCTATTTTCAAAGTGCCGGCGGGATCAAGAGGCGAGCCAGGCGATCCAGGCCCTCCAGGGCCACCTGGACCTCCAGGTCTGGGAGCTGAAGGCAAACAGGTGCGATGTCTGTGCTAAAGGAAAGATAGTCATCAGGAGAATATCGATGAACCTGGAACCCTTCTTAAAATCTCTTCACTGCTTTGTTGTACAGAAAAGGATTCTTGCACACTCAGTAATAAAGCTCCGGTGTGAAAAATCATTTAAAGGTACAGTGAGTAAGATTCAGTGACATCTATAGGGGAAATTGCATGTTATCTCACACTTCAATTGAGAATCTAGGTTAATCCCTGATTGTCATTAAAGCACAAAAGATGTTTCCTGCATTCGCTCTGGGCTATTGTAAAAATGTGGTAGCCCCCATAGGGTGGATCCGCTCCTGGTCTAAATATACATTAAAGAGCTTATTTAAGGATGATGTAAAAACAAAGTCATACATTGAGGTGATTATACACTAGTAAAAATGTCAATATATCATAGTCATATATATAATTTTTAATCCTATTTCTGCAGACAGAAGTGTGGTCACTATGGACGCTGCCACGTTGCACCAGTAATAGTACAAACCTAATATGTTTGTGTTTTAATAAGAACTGAAGGCTTCCACAAGTTCTCCATTAGAGCATCATTGCCAGAGTGGGGTAAGATGAGGGGTATTCAAGTTTTACATGTGAGATCTCACTTCATGGTACGTGCTGTACCTTTAAAATGACACGACATTATTGAATTTTGTCAATCAAGTTTCTTACATCAATACAAATGGTCTATGTTGTATGCCGTGCCAATTTTTGTTTCCTTATGCTCAAGGTTAATACATAATACTGTGTCCTCACTGCGCTTTAATCCTCATTACTGTGCATCTACTCCATCAGGGTTAAATGAGACAATACAACTTATCAAATAGACTTATCAGAGCTGCAGCCGGGAACAAACAAAGATCTACACTGTCTACACCATAACATCCATTACTGAACTATCTGCACTCATCACAGTTACAAATGTCATTAAATACAATTTCCACAAAACCAACAAAAATCCTGTTATATTTCCACGGTGAATCCGATATGAAGCCTTTTATGCACAACCGCGTAGTTTCAGATGCAGAGAGATGTCACCCGTGGGAGAATGAACTGATAGAACGCTCATTGTGTACTAAATAGAGCACGCAGGGATTCTCCTCTTACCACGGAATTGTTATTAAGTGGCATAAATCTCTGTTGGGTTCTGTCGCTAGTCCCAATTACATGCTGCGTGCCTCCGAGCTTCTCTTTAAGTCAATAGTTGTTTTACCTTAAAGGGAAGAGGATTGTGTGCGGAGCAGCTTGCACATGACTGCACATCTATTAGTGTGCAGGTATAGTGATGTGTGTGTGTGTGTGTGTGTGTGTGTGTGTGTGTGTGTGTGTGTGTGTGTGTGTGTGTGTGTGTGTGTGTGTGTGTGTGTGTGTGTGTGTATGTGTGTGTCTGTGTGTGTGCGTGCATGTAACTGCATGTATTTCTAAAATCATCCTCTGCTATCTTTCTTCACCAGGGCCCGTCAGGTCTTGCCGGTGCTAAAGGGGAAAAGGTAAACTTCCTGTCTTAACTGTGTAACCTGGAAGAATGAGTCACTGGTCCCTCAGAGACAGTCAATGCTCCCGCACTAGTTTGACTAATTTCTAAAGGGAGCAAGGATGTCCACAGGAAGTTTATCCAACATGGATTTAAATAGTATTTCAAGTGAACCCGGGCTTTGTTTCGAGACGCTTTCTTCATTTTATTAGAATAAGAAAAGGAAACCTGGGGAATAACTCCCCATTTGCAGAGCCTGCATGGCTTCTTTAAATCACCTGGAGGCTTTTCCACAAAGATGAAGTTCACGCTTGGACTTCAAAGTGGTGGATCACTGGGGCTGATGTCATTTTGCTCATACCACTTCCACTTCATATTTCATTAAATACATTTGTTACTGTGATAGAAGTTATTTATATTTTTAATGATATTACCAGATATATGACCAATCATTATCTAATGTAAACATCCTCTGGAAGTGTGAACAACATGAATGTCAACAAGAAAATGCTTTACACATACGTGTGTTTAAGAAATATGCACATGTATATGGTTGATTTTCTGTGGTATCATATGTTGCCTGTAGTAAGTGCAAAAACATATACATATACATATGTGTGTCAACATTTGTATTCAAAATATATACAATTACATATGTATAGAATTTTTTTCAATTTGTAATATATTTTAAACATACAGTTCATTATGTGACATTTGCATATAAATCATAATAGTATTTGGACATTGAAAAAATGCATCATATTCATGTATGTTTGATTAAATACAGTCCTCATATTACCTGTATGCACATTTATCTCACTGCCGCCAATAATCACTAAGTAGAGAAGCACTCATATTAATTATTGCACTATACAAAACAAAAACAAAAGCATTTCTCTTTACCTTGTCACAAGCACAGAAATGCTATAGACTTCTTTAAATATCAACCGTAATTGGGAAAGTCTGTCCCCCTTTTGACCATATTTCAATTTTCACCAGGGTGAACACGGAGACCCAGGAGATAACGGATCAGATGGAGCTCCTGGAGCCCCCGGACTATCTGGAGAGGCCGGTCGAGATGGATTAATGGGCTTGAAGGGAGAGAAGGTACAAAAGTGCTCGAACCAATTCAGCTCAACTTTACTGCACTTTACTTTGCATCTCCCCTGTGATTTCATTTAATTACCGGCAGGATGAAAAAGTAGCAACCCTGTTAACTGCATTCACAGTCTTTACCGCTTCCCACAGACTGTATGTGATAGGAATCCAGTTGGGTCCATCCTTGGGGGGGTGGATACCTAATCACTGGAGAGGCCAGTGGTCACTATTTTAGACCAGTGATGCTTTACATGGTTGGACATGGTGGACATTGATTGGCTGAACGCATTTGCATGCACTAAAGGACATTTGTCAAACTCGTGGCCGGCGGGTTGAATCTGGCCCGCCATGTCTTTTTTTTTTCTCCCACATGCTTAGAAGTATGAGAGTGAGGTGAAGGATACAACTCACAACTTAAGATGTCACCAAATCTTAGATACTGCACCTTTAAGTGGTAATTACTACATTTAGTCCTACAATCAAAACCTGCTGTTTGAGAGCGACCATAATGCTGATGTGGCCCTCGGTGAAAATTAGTTTGACACTGCGGCACTAAAGTGTCTTTTTCTTTTGCCAGGGTGATGCCTGCACCAGCTGCCCCTCATCGGGCACCACAGTGGGCGAAGGCGTTGCCATGCCAGGCCAGAAGGGAGAGAGAGGAGAGCCCGGCGTGGCAGGAGAAGGGATGCCTGGCAAGAATGTGCGGGATTTGATTCATTGATGTGCTTTTAAGGTTCCCCCTCTCTACTCCGACTGCTGGTGACGATGTTGCATGTTTTTCTGTCCAGGGAAAACCAGGCTTACCAGGTGTGCAGGGCCCCAAGGGCCCCAAGGGAAGCAAGGTATGAATGTCCATTTATTGTCCTATGTTGTTTATAAATACCCTGGGGAGATCGCGGCTGTTCATGTGAAGTTTTTAATCCGCGTTGTCACCGTGCGCCCACTACAGGGAGAAGCCGGAGCTGTGGGAGTCGGCATACAGGGACTTCAAGTAGGTCATTACAGAAAACACATGTGGAGGGATAAAGATGCTGCTCTGTCATTCACTAAGGACACATACCTCCGTTGTTTTCCCACTAATGAAAGACACATCCTGTGATATGAGTGTTTTCCTGCCTCTTTGATCTATAATGAAGTCACAGGGTCGTAAATTAAACAGCCATCCTGAACACATTCTCCCTGCAGCCCTTTGATACATGAAGGGATCTTCAAAAATAGCAAAGCTGAAACACACACATTCTCTGCACCCCCCCCCCCCCACACACACATTCTCTGCCCCCCCCCCCCCCCCACCCACTTTCTTGTCCCGTCTCTTCCATTTGCATCCTAGGGTGAAGAGGGGCCCAGAGGATTGCCAGGACCTGTTGTAAGTTCAACTTATATTTACACAGTGCCCCCCCCTCCCACTCATTCACTCTGTTTCTAATTTGAATGTGTGTCTTGCACAGGGGCCACCAGGAGCCAGAGGATTGCCCGGTCCCGTTGGCCCCGAAGGAGGAAAGGTAACATTACGTGGAGTTATTGTCGTAATATGCTGTCAAATGAGCCCGGTTTAACTTTTAAGACCTTCCCGCTCACAGGGCTCTAAAGGAGACGTGGGGCTCCCAGGACCACAGGGGCCGCAGGGCGTCGGAGCTGCAGGGCCCCCAGTAGGACATAATAAACACATCTTTTTGCATTGTAAATAAAACGCCCTTACTGTAATATTGTCAAACACTGTTTATTCCTCTTCTTCTTTCCCCCTACAGGGCAGAGACGGGGCCCCTGGCGCTAATGGATTGCCAGGAGCCGACGGCAGACCCGTGAGTTGTCTCTTTCCTTTATTGTCAAAAGTGTGCATTTTCGTTGAGAGAGAAATTTATGTAGCAAACTTTTTTTTTGTTTTTGTTTTTAATTTTCGTTGTGGCTTCTTCGGGAATTGCCCTTGATTTAGGCATCATTTGTAACCAAGGATGTCTGCCTCAATCCATAACAGGGGTGATGTCTGCTCCCATCTCATCCCCTGTCCCCTGATCTACACTAAGGGCTTCCTCTTGCAACAACAAAGGAAGAGTAACTAGGTGTTGTGTGTGTGTGTGTGTGTGTGTGTGTGTGTGTGTGTGTGTGTGTGTGTGTGTGT
>JAFBJT010003548.1:66788-82214 GCA_016785325.1 Chascanopsetta lugubris | reverse complement strand
GGGGGGGGGGGGGGGGGCTGAATTTGACCTGAATCTGAATTGTGTGTGTTGCTGTGGAATCAGGCAGTGACAATGTTGTGTCCTAACCTCCGCCATGTTTGTACTTTATCAATTTCGTCGTTGTATTTTGGGATTTTAAGCAGAGCCGTGCAAAAACAAGTGAATGGGTTGCCACAGAACCCGTTGAGAGGAGACCTTATTGATTAAGGGATGGATTTAGATGAATGGGCAAATCCCGTTTTGAACTTTTTTCACATTAGGATGCTGGATTGAATTTCTATTTAAAGGGACAGACTTGACTCCTCCCCCCGGCGAACACCTGTGGATGTAGTTGAATCTCCATGATGCGGCGCCGCTGTGATTCCTCCGCCTCTCTGAGATCCTAAAAAGCCGAGTCGGTAATCTGTGATGCTATTAGCTGACAAACCTTGTCACCTCACCAGACGACAATGAACAGGACAGAGCTGCTACACGCAGGATTTTCTGGGATGAGGAAAAAAAGAATTCCCTGATTCGTTAAATGTGAGCTTTCATGCAAATACTGCCGGGATGAAGATTTAATACGAATAGTCATCGCAGCTGGATTAGACTGGAAATGAAATTTTTTTTTTCAGTTAATGTAAAAATGTAATGAGTCATTCATCATTTGAAGTTATTCATGAAATCCTGGTTCTCATATGTAGTAATTTAGGATTATTTTCAGCTTCTCTTAAACTCATATGATCATAAATCAAACCCCAGAAGTAAATGAAAGGCATGAAGAACCCATTTATACTCATTTAAAGGTATAGTACGCACGTTGGCTGCTATTTTAGAAAATGTTCTTTCTATAAATGGGTTGAATGTTTAGTCTCATGACTTCCTGTTTGTTTTTCTTTTTTAGGTGATGACCCACCTGCGTGTGATCGAGGAGCGGATGAACCAGAGTCTCTCTCTGCTCTACAAGGTTCCGTATGTGGCCGAGGAGATTCAGGATGAAATTGGTGAGTGTTTGTTTGTTAGGAGGAGGAGGAAGAGGAGGGGGAGGAGGAGGAGGGGGAGGAGGAGGAGGAAGAGGAGGAGGAAGAGGGGGGGGGGGAGGAGGAGGAGGGACATTAGTGAGAATGAAGTGAAATGAAAATAGTGATGAATGTGCCAGACCGATAAAGCCGGTGCATCACGTTTCCTCTGGTGATTATTTCTCCTCCTGCTGAAAGTAAACAAAACAACAGTGGGCTCTTTGTGCGCAGATAAACACAAGTATGCGAGAACAGCGGCCTAATGATCAGACAGAGAGAGAGAGAGAGAGAGGTGTTGTCTTCTCAGTCTGAATTAATGGACGGGATATGAATACAGCCGCCATTGTTTGTCTTGGAGGGTCTCGGCAGCGTTCATTTCCACTATCGGATCTAACGGCAGGAAACTGTCTGTGGGAAGCGCTCGTCTCCCGCCGCTCGGTTAAAGACGGGCGACGTCTGGCACGTTTTTATGATTTTCTTTTGTCTCGGCCGCGTCGTTAAAGGAAGCGCGGCCGCCGGTGTTTGCAGCGCAGATTAAAGTGGGTGCAGTGACAGAACTGGGTCACCGTGTTCACCGCGCAGCATCCTGTGGGGAGATGTGTAGGTTTACAGGGAAAACAGCTCTCAGAAATATACTAATTGGTAGTTAGCAGGAATGGGATCGGCCGGTGTTTGCAGCAGCAGCAGCAGCAGCAGCAGCAGCAGCAGCAGCGAGATTGTGAGGAGTAATTGGTGAAAGTCTCATTAAGCACATTGCTGCCATGTCTCTGGATGTTAGCATGTGTTAGCATGTGCCAGTTAGCATGTGTTAGCATGCCAGTTCTATAAGCCCCTTCCACACAGGGTGGGTGTGTTGCACTTAAGTGGGATTTCAGGTTGAAGTGTGTATCTTCAGGTGCGCATGTAAACGCACGATTCAGTGTTTTCTATGGTGTCGTCGTTTTTCTAGGACATCAGAAATGTGGTGGTGATTTCTGGAATCTCGCTCGGTCTTCAAAATGCGTTAGTGTTTGATGCGATGTGGCGGCGTTACATGGGACGCGGCGTTACATGGGACGCGGCGCTGTTTTCGGGGATGTGGCGCTGTATTCGGAGGTGTCCGAACCCCAGATTGAAGATGGGTTGATGTTTTCTGAAATGTCTCGGTGTTTTCTTGGGAGTTTTCGTGCTGTTCGCTGAGATGTCGTGTTTTCGGAGATGTGCTGGTGTTTGAAATCCCAGTGCGTCAGCCCTCAGCCAGAGGGATAACATGTTTGGTGACGTGTCGACACACTCTGGTTTTCTTCCATCACAAAGAGGCTCTGACAGTATAATGAAGTGTCTCCGCTTCGCCCTGACCTTTGTATTGAAGCGGCCGTTTTTATGTCGTTCTCCGCAGACGAGCTTCTCCAGGAGCAGAAAGCCGACATGGACCAGTTCCTGTCGTCCATCTCCGAATCCCAGCCGGACGTCACCGTGTCCTCGGAGGAGAGCGTGGAGGTCCCGGTGTCCGAGGGCAAACCCTACCGCCCCTTCCAGGTCACATCGCTGGGCTCGCGCTCGGAGCCGGAGGGTGAGCATCGCGTCCACCGCAGGTCCACATCCACACGCCGGCACCGTCCGCGGAACCCGAGGGGCAGCCTCCGGTGCTGAGGGATGAAGCGCAGTAGGAAGTGAATGAACGCGCAGTTCATAGCGTAACCACTGGGGGCTGACTCCAAAAGGGAGCAAACCCCCATAGACGCCCATGTTAAAATGCCCAACTTCACAAGTTTAAAGTCTGGTACAAACTTCTTTTGGTGTTTTCCCGTGACAGCTGTGCGGGGGGCGAATTTTTTTTCCAACTCCAATGCTTATTTTTCATTTGATCGACATTTTGAAATTGCGCATATTTAGGGGCGGGGTCTCTCGACCGACACCCGAGCCCACTTGTTGGCGAACGCGGTCGAGGCGACGGCGCCACGAGCCGAACCACTGCTCCACGCGCGTGTTCCGCCTCTTTTACCCGTTCCTGGATGAACCGGGAACCAGGAGGAGGAGTTAGGATTCTGCAGAGATGGCGACAAGGGACTCCGCCCACAATTTGCCACAAATCCACTCCGCGGACACCGACGCTGCGCCCATCGTTATTCGCAGTCCATGCTGGAAACGCAGGTCTTTCTGAGGGACGCGGCCGAAGCGTGGCTCCGCGAGGGAGAGTCGCTGCGCGATGTGTTGGATGCCGGTGACACTGAGCCGTGGGGCTGTGGGTTAGGACTCGTCAGTGGCTGCGTGGTTTTCCCCGTGGTTCCCCGTGGTTCCCCGTGGTTCCCCGTGGTTCCCCGTGGTTCCCCGTGGCCCCGCCTTCAGCACAGCACCGGCGAGCTTCAGATAAACGCACACGGCCTCAGGCTCTGCGGCGGAGTCGGGGCCACACGCTGAGCAGGGGGAAAGAAATGGGCAGTCATGGTTCTCCTCTTTGTCACGTTTGTGCCGAAACAGATAGATTGAATCCTCAAAGAGAGAGAGAGAGAGAGAGAGAGAGAGCGAGAGAGAGGGGAACGTGACGTTTGGTGGGAGGTTTCCTGTTAGCATGAAGACAGATCCAGAGTCTTCCCCAGAGGAGCGTTTAATATAAACGCCAACACCCGGAGGGCTCAGATGGAGGCAGACAATTCTGAAATGGCGCCTTTTTATTTTTTTTTGTTTGGTTCTTTTGTTTTTTGTTTTTTTTTAAGTTTCTCTCTGAATTTCCTCCGGGACTCCTCCCCTTTCCTGCCGGACTCTTCTCCGAATCGATGAACACAGCTTGATAATCCTGCCTTTCTCTTCTCACTTAAGTTTTGTTCTCTCTTCTTCCTTCCTCCCCCTTTTTCTGTTCTCTTCGTTTTCTGTTGCTCATTTCTAACGCCAAGGTGATCTATCAGACTCCCCACGTGCCTTCAAGAAAGGTTGGTGCCTCTGTTGCATCTTGTTTTTACGCCTCTCTGCCCCTCTCGCCCTCCCTCCTCTCTCTCTCTCTCTCTCTCTCTCTTTCCCTCTCTCTCTCTCTCTTTCTGTGTCTCTCTCTCCCCCTTCATCTCCTGAGTTATTCCTATCTACTGTTTCAGTCTATTCTTCTCCTCGTGCTCTCCCTTCGGTGTAGTTTGGGAACCACATTCCCTCTAACTGTCTTTCCTTAAAGGTGCAGTGTGTAAGATTTGGTGACCTCTAGAGGTGAAGCTGCATGTTGTATCCATCACCTCGCCCTCTCCCTTCTGAGCGGCAGGAGAACCTGTGGTCGACTCCAGTTGTCATTGTAACAGAAAACATTGATAATGCGTATTTAACTGTTTTGTAATATTTGTAGAATGACAAAAATGACATAAATCGTACACACTGCACCTTTAACTCTCTCTCCCGCTCTCTCTCTCTGTCTCTCTCTCAATTCCAGTTTCTCTCTTCTCCCCCTCCTTCCTTCCAACCCTCTCTCTCGCTCCCCCCCTCCCTCCCCCACCATCTACCATCCTCCCCGACGCCTCCTGGTGGTTAATTTTATACCTTTTTATTTATTTTCTGATGACTCACTCCGTCAGTGTGCTTGGCTCTCGCTCTCTCTCTCTCGCTCTCTCTCTCTTTCTCTCTCTCTCTCTCTCTCTCCCTCTCTCTCCTTTGCTTTCACCATCACCCTGGGATTATCACCTCGGGCTGAGCAGTGGAGATGTGTCACCACCTGCTCTCCTCCCCTCAGACAGTGGCGTGGTCGCCGTCACATCCTCACCTATTTACACCACTCCTAATGATTAGCTGCTCGCCCCCCACGCTCTGCCCCTCCCTCCCCCCGTGTGCTGCAGTGTGATGCAGCGTCTCCGTCGTCGACCCACAGCCCAGATGTAATCGGCCCCGTTTGTCCTCCATCATCCGACCCGGGGACGAGGCTGCGTCATCCCTTTTGTCTGATCTGAGCTTAACCTCCTGATCTTAACTCGGGAGATAAACCTGCCTTCGACGTCGGACCCTGAATTATATATTGATTTCCTCTGAACACGCGACAGGAGCACCGAGACGGTTTTTTCCCCCTTTTGCCTCCATATTTGCATTTTTTATTCTCTATTGTTTCCCCCATTCATCTCAAAACTTCATGAAAGAATGGGGAACAATGCCCTTCCAGATTGTCCCCAATGTCTCGCACACTCATTAATGACCATGTCGTCCCCTCGGAGAGAAAAATCAATTCGCCGATAGTGAAAGCAACATTGTTCCCAGCCAACGCTTCACACTCGAATAACGAATTTCTCCGTTTATTTTCTTGGAGATTGACTTGTCAAATAATAAGACGGCTTGTTTGGCACTTTTTTCCAATCAATGCAGATGAGAGGTCACATTGATCCACTCACAGAGGTCAAACCCATTGTGCGGCCCTGTGTGTGTGTGTGTGTGTGTGTGTGTGTGTGTGTGTGTGTGTGTGTGTGTGTGTGTGTGTGTGTGTGTGTGTGTGTGTGTGTGTGTGTGTGTACCCTGCAGTACCATCTGAGCGCCTGCCAGACTTTCTGTCGACGTCACTTCTGCTGAGTGAGGCTTGTAAACATGCATCATTGTTCCTCACTTGATCCAAAGGCAATTGTGCTCATCTTTACCGTTTGGCGCTGACTGGCAGCAGCAGCAGCAGCAGCAGCAGCAGCAGCAGCAGCAGCAGACAATAAGCCGACTCCAGACTGCGCTTTACATTGTTCATGACAATGCCCTCGCTGCCTCTCTCCCTCGCTCGCCCGCTCGCTCTCAGCGCTCCTCACGGTTCCTGATTTATTCATGACATATCTGCTGTGTGTATAAATAGATTCTCTACTTATTTCACAACCATCAGTCTAACATGCATATTTGACTCTGACCCACTTTTTTTTTTTCTTACCCTTTTTTTACCCTTTTTTTTTTTTTTAAAGATCATCTGTTAAAGGTGTCGTGTAGGATTTAGTGACATCAGGTGATGAATTGTCCGTTCTGGGCTACTGTAAAAACATGGCGGTGAAAGATGGTGGCTCCCACAGAGAGAACTTGCTTCTCATATTAATATAAGTGTGGCTCATTCCAGGGTTGGCCCTTTGCGCGAGGGCGGCCATTTTGCACCACCGTGTCTTTACAGTAGCTCGGAATGGTCCAACGAATCACCTTTTTGGGGCTTTGATGAGAACTAATGTCGAACCCAAATGTGTTGAACATGCTTGGAAGGGAAGGAGGAGGTGTGTTCCTCCACAGGGGTTTTAACGAGTCGTAGTTTCACGTGATTAATGAGGGAGCGCGTGTTTACAGAGACGTGTCAGCGTGGGGCAGAGTGGGGCTCTTTGTGGAGGAGATCCAGTCGGTGTCATGCTCACACTGCCTGCTCTGTGCCGGATGGAAGAAAGGCCTTTGTTGTCACCAGGAGACTGACAGCAGCTGTCAGTCGGAGGAGACGCCGGAGATTTGCCTTTCAGCTGCTCACCATCAATACCACCATCCCTGTTTGTGTGTCTGTGTCTGTCTGTCTGTCTGTCTGTCTGTCTGTCTGTCTGTGTGTGTGTGTGTTGTTTGCTCCGTGCTGCGCTCTGCGCTCATATTTACTCTGCTCCTCTGCCGCCCGCAGGCTCCGCCATGTCAGGTCTGGACGGTCTGATCGGCGCCGAGGAGAGAATCATCAACGGCAAACCCAAGATGAGCAACAACGTGGTAAGAGCGGTGTCGTCCAGGCTTTGTCCTTCTGTTTGTGCAACTAAGCTTTTTGTGATCTTAAAGGTGCAGTGCGTACGATTTGGTATCACTTTGAAGGTTGAAGTTGCATCTCTTAACCCATCGCCTCACCCTTCCCATTCGAGCATGCAGGAGAACCTATGGTGGCCCTAAGGTTTCATTAAAGCTTCAGAGATGGGTGGCATGGCCAATCAGGGCTACTGTAAAAACATGGCGGCCACCATAGGGTGGACCCACTCCTGGTATAAAGACACATTAAAGGGCTAATTTTAGGGTTTTGTAAACAGCAAATCATACATTGGGGCGATTATACATTTGTAAAAATGTCCGTATGATTGTTTAGTCATTCTATTTCTATAGATGGTGACAAAAAAAATGACCAAAATCTTACAAACTGCACCTTTAATGTCTGAAATCCCTCGACATAAGAACGGAGAGCAGTGTTGCCGTGTTATAAAACGCAAATATGACACAAATAGTTGAAGATTACACTCGTGATTAAACTCGTGTCCTTTGGTCCAAATGTTCTCTCCTCGCCGTTTCCCGTCATCCTGGTCTTTGAACAACTTCTAAACCCGCTGAAACCTGTAAAACTGTACGGCATTAAAGTCTCGTCGTCTTCAGCAGACTCTTCTCTGTTACATTTCATCAGCACCACTTTCAGGCCGAGGCGACAGACGCTAATGAGAACACACGGGTACGGCAGCGCTGTCACACTGCTCTCTTAAGTTCAGCTTCTAATGACTCGGACTATTCCTGTAACTATGTTGTCATAGTTACCGTTGTCTCACTCTGGGCCATTAGCGTGTCCGTGCCAATCGATACTTTTCACATCAGCCGCGCTCTTTGTGGGCCAGTCATCGCATGATGCCACTTTTCTTTGTGCCATCCTTCCCCACGCTGGGCTGCTGAATGTGTGTGTGTGTGTGTGTGTGTGTGTGTGCGCGCTTTGTGTGTCGCATGCTGAATCAACGCCAAGCTGCTTTTGTGACTATGAGTTTGCATGTTTCTTTTGTGACATGTCAGCTTTTTTATTTTTGAAATATTTGTAACAATAGAGCAATCGAGGCTCCAGAAATGACTTATTGTGGTGACACCTGTTCTGTCTCACATGGTTTTCTTTCATTTCCTGGCTCTGGCCTGCCTCTGTCTCTACAGAAAGGATTTTATTTCTGCTGCTCAACACACACACACGCACACACACACACACACACACACACACAGTACCGCTACTTCTTCCTCTTTTTGATGAAAACCTTTTTGTGAGTTTTTTTGTGAGCCCAGCTGGAGGTTATCATCATGCCACTGGTTCCCACGGTTACAAGTCAGTGGGATTTCTACATTGGAGCTTGGATGACGGCTGAACATGAGTTTGTCCAGCATGATATTTACAATCCAACACCACTTTGAGGGTGTTTCAAGTATTAATGTTATAGAAAGGAGTCAAACCTTATGAACATACTTCACCACAGCTGCACGAGTTCATCGTCACCTCCACAGAAAACAAAGCAAAGACTCACGAGCTCCTCGACAGGCAGCTGGCATGATTGGTGGTTTATTAGTCACTGACTTTTTAACGTAAAGGCATCATAGGTGATGACTATTGTCCAGTAGTGTCCTCGATAATGTATCAAATAATGTCCTTGTTGAGGAAAAACCATTGAAAAACCCCCATTGACTTTGACAGAAGGGAACCAGATGAGTAAAGTGCTAACTTGCTTTATTTGGCCTGGTACCTGCTGCACTCTGTCGAGTGCAGGGGAGAGATGAGGCTGTTGGTGATGCTTATGAACCACCTCCCTCTCTCCCTCTCAACAAGTGTTTATGACAGTCTACCTCACTGCACATTCACTTCTGTCTCTCTCTCTCTCTTTCTTTCTGTCACACACACACACACACACACACACACACAATCTTACACACACACACATTGTGGTGAGTGTAACCCTGGGCTCCCCTGTCTGTGTTGACAGGTGATTGATGAGTCTCTGGATGTTAAAGAAGTGGTTTACAGTGCAGAGAGAGTCAGCGTTATGCATGATGATGAGCTGGTGAGTACAGCGGCGCCCTCCGCAGGGCTCTCTGGGGACTGTAGTTGTCTGTAGTGGGGAGGGGGGGGGGAAGATGAAAGAGGTGAAGGAGTGTGGGAGTGTAAAGAACCAGCTCTGTAGCTCAATAGAAAAAAAAGTTTACAGTGTTAGTAACATACCCATAATCCCCCTCTCCTCATTAAAAAAACAGTTTTTGTTCAGGCTCATTTGTTTTGGTTATTTCTGCATGTCGGCATGTTTGTTCTGTGAATGTACACAGTGGAAATTCATACTGATGAATGTGAATCCACACAAACTGACACCTGCTCAGTTTATGTGTGAGAATGAGCAGCGGAAACATAATGGCCGTCTACATATGATTAGTTTGTGTCATATGTGCCGGATTATATTGTGAAGTCGAGTGAAGTGGTTGTGTTTTCTTTTATTTCACTGAATTTAATAATGGCACACAAAAACACATTCCACGCATGCTTACACTCAATTCACACCTCGACTCTTAGTTTGCTGATCCAGTGGTTTTCAAACTGAATTTTTTAAAATCTTAGTTCCCAGAAAGAATCTCCAGGTATATTTCACATGAATGTCAGCGTGTACGATGTAGATGAAGTTATTTAGGCAGCGGTTAAATGTAAATATGTATTTTAATGAATGAACCCTGCATATTTACAATAGGAGACGGCCTTCTACATGGAGGCGGCCATGTTGCACCACTGTATTCTTACAGCAGCCCAGAATGGACAAACTAAACACCTGTTGAGTTTGAATCATAAGTGAAGGCTGCCACAGGTTCCCTATTTGCTCGGAAGACATGAGTCATCTGCCGCAACGTACAACTCCGCCACTAGATGTCGCTAAATCCCACACACTGCACATGAATAGATAATAGAAATGTAGAATTTGACAATAATAAGGCTGAGGTATATTGATTCACTCGCACAGGCAGAATACTACGATTAAACGATCATAAATAACTACTGAAATGCCTTTTCAATGTAAACGAGTCGTACATTTGTACATTTTATTCATTGTCACAGCTTCATCGTGTCTCAGTGCTGTTGCTGTATTTGCATAGACTGTGTCCTCACGGCTCCCTCTCTGTGCTGCTCTCTGCCTGTTCTACCTGTCAGGAGACCTACCGGCCCCTGGGAGAGGACTTCAGCTTCAGGAGCAGCGCTCTGATTGGCCTGCTGGTGATTGCGGTGGCCATAGCAACCGTGATTGTGATCAGTCTGGTGCTCCTGAGGAAGAGGCAATACGGCACCATCAGTCACGGCATCGTGGAGGTGAGAGCTGCGTGTTATTAGTATGACAGTGGCTTTGAGGGTGTACACAAGACACACACACACACACACACACACACACACACACACACAGAGCTGCTACATCATAAGGTAAAAAAAAAATCACACAGAGCTCCTTTAAAGGTGCAGTGTGTACGATTTCGGCCATTTTTTTTTTGTCACCATGCAAAACATGGCTAATAGCAGGGATTTTCTGAGGTCAGCCATCATGGACGCCCTGTGCCTGTCTCGCAGGTCGACCCCATGCTGACACCAGAGGAGCGTCACCTCAACAAGATGCAGAACCACGGCTACGAGAACCCCACCTACAAATATCTGGAGCAGATGCAGATCTAACCAGAGGCCCACAGGGGGCGCTGTGGAGTCTTGACAGAGGACAGCAAGCAAGGGGGAACATACTACTGACCAATAACACATGATGCTATTGTTACAATGATTTGCAAACATCCAAACTCCATTTACTGGTTTGTTGAAAACAATCCTTAAATAATGCTACTACTTCTACTACTGCTACTATTGTATTATAGAGCTCTTTTTTGATCATGTTTCTTTTTGAAAAGGTGATGTATCTGCCATTTTGCATTTCACACAATGTGATTCCGCAGATTTTTCTGTAATTACCAATCCAACGCTCTCAGATCAAGATGTATAACATTTCTTCAGACGTTTTCTCTATTTTTCTTTTGAAAGTGAAAGGCAGAAATTAAAGGTGAAATGAAAACGTTTCTTTTGGAGTGGCCGTCATGGAAGCGCCCAAGCCAGACACTCGACTTTAGTTCTCCATCATGCAAGTGTCACCCGAGCAGTTTCTGATGGTTTCTTTTAAAAAAGGAAAAAAAAGAATTGGTGTTTTATTTGTTCTTTTCTCTCCTCTCGATAGATTGCTTGTATATGAAGGTTCTTTGTACCAATTAAAATGTATAGTGAAACAACAAACGAGAAAAAGATGAAATCATTAATTATTTTCGTTCGGTTCTTTGTTACGATAACAGACGAATTATACATATACAGCTGAAATATATATATAAATATATGAGAGTAGATGTTTTTATTCCACCTGTTGTTTTTGTTCCAGGGACGAGGTCGTGAGTTTGTTTCGGGTTCTCAGCTCGGTGGTCATGAGTTTGAGTGTTTGCAGGGACACTGTGAGAAAGCATCGACGAGGGCACAGGCCCCCCAGCTCAGACACAACGCCCCACAAACCCCCCCCCCCCCCCCCCCCTCCCCTGAACCTTTATGAAGTGAATGTGACGACATGTTCCCTCCTACTCACACAAACATTTGTTAATGGGGGGAAATGTTCAATTGATCAAATTTAGAGACACAGATTGATGTTTTACATAGTTGAATGTACTGTGGAACTTTTCTCCATTCTATGTGTCTGACAGGCTCCGTACGACTTTAATGTTAATGTAGCATCACACATGTTGTGACAGAAACTGACAAATTGTCCAAAGCAAAAAACATCATTTAAATGGAGATTCCTGAAAGATGCACTCACGTTGTGCTTGGAGCAGTGCGATCACACAGCACAGGGTCAGCCCAGAGTCACAAACACATCGAGTCACCCACCAGGGGGCGCCCAAATGAAGTGGAAGTGTACAATGTGTTGGATTAATGGTTGCCACAGCCACAAAGACGCATTATGACAGTTGCCAAACATGAATGTACCAAATTTGGGGATTGACAAAAAAAAGATTTATAGTTATCCGGTGGATTTTCAATTTTACAACCCAGGTTTTGGGGTCCAAAGGCCCCTGTGACTGACTTGGAGCTGGTGGGCCGAGGCAGGCAGACAGACAGAGACGCTCAGAAAGACAAGGCTTGGAGAGCTGGTTTCTAAAACTGAAATTAAAGAAGATACGTTGTGTAAATTTAAAGGTAGAGAACGACACAAGCAAAGTGAATCCTAGAAGTCCTCTCTTTCTCTCTCTCTCTTTCTGTCTCTCTCTGTCTCTCTCTCTCTCTCTCTGTCTCTCTCTCTCTTAGTATTGTCTTTGTATGCCTGTATAGTTGATGTTGCAATCATGGCTTTTTTCTGGAGGATTACCTGTGGTGTGCATTGTTCTTATATGAAATGATATGATGATATATATTTTTAAGTTTGTTTTCTTGTTTTCTATTTTTTTCCTCTTCCTGTGACAGTATCTCTGTATGTGACTGTCTCACTATGCACCCAAACTGGCTTCAATCTTGTAACTGCCTGCTTGATTGTGGGAGGGGGAGCGGGAAACTAATATAATATAAATACTTAGTGATTTTTAAAAAAAGAAAAGAAAAGAAAATGATTGACACCAATGGAGACAGATTCATGGTTTCAGGGGGATACACATCAATAAACTCACAACTTCCAGGTGGATGTGTCGTCTTTTCATAGGCAGAGACTTTTCTACATGGACTGATTTCTGTTTCTCTTTCCTCCGATCCGGGACCTTGAAATACTTTTACAAATCGAAACTGTTTAAGGACTTTCAGTACTGGGGCATTCTTTGATTTTTCTTTCTTCTTACTGCATAGAGTTATTGATCACACTTTAGTCTGACCCGGCAGCATCAAACCATTGTATTTACAATGGTTTGATTATAGAGCACCAGTCTAAACACCCAGAGACATCATACTGTGCAATGTGTCATAAATAAATATAATGTTAAGTATCAGAGTGAATAATTGAAGTGAAATTAAAATCAGGGACAACATTAATTAGTGTTACAAATGTAGAAGAAATGTAAGGAGATATGATTAGACTTATTTTTTTAATTGACTTGCCAGTTGTCAGCCTCTGTGTTATCATATTATACAATACTACTAATAAGTAGAATAAATACACTTAATCTGTATAATACTTTTCTAAGCACCATTTGTTTTACAGGAGTATAAAAGAACATAAACTAAAGATCATAAGATAAAAATACAGGAATAAATCAATTATTTTTGGTTGAATTATCTGTTTATCTGTAAAGTATGTGACTTCACACGTGAAATGGAAATACTGATATTTCAACATTCAAGGGAATGTTTCCTGTGAGTGGGAGGAGGATGGAC
Organism: Chascanopsetta lugubris; assembly: GCA_016785325.1. Lineage (NCBI taxonomy): Eukaryota > Metazoa > Chordata > Actinopteri > Pleuronectiformes > Bothidae > Chascanopsetta > Chascanopsetta lugubris. The sequence goes on along the minus strand of JAFBJT010003548.1, from coordinate 69,161 downwards.
TTTTTCAAACAGAAACTGTGAAACATGTTATCATCATCATCATCATGATGAATGAGAAAAAAACATGGCGGCCAGTGACTCATCACTGTCTGAGGAGAGGATCACATGACTGATACTAAAAATAGACTGCGATACGGGAAGATTCCACTCTATCAATAACTACTCATAATGGATCATTTCTTTAAATTATTTCAGTCACATGAATCATGTTTTTATTTTTATGAAGGCGGTTTAGAAACGTGCCCTTTGAGAGCTCCTGAAGTCCCTGAGAGAAATATTTAAATCATGTCTTACCATATCTTGCTAACTCGTGCGCGTAAGATTGATTTAAAAAAAAATATATATATAAATAAAGAAATAAAAATCCGTTTGGGGGGACTTGAGTGTCTCCGAACCGTATCTAAGCGGTAATACGGTGCTTCTGTACCTGTTCAGGTAAACAGGAAGTGACTCCAGGTGGAGCCACGCCCATAGAAACCCGACGCCCCCGGAAACCCTACATTTCTCCTCAGGTGGTTTCTGTCCCTCCGTGGTTACTCACTCGCACACCGACGCACAGGAGACATCGTGACAGGGACATTTTGAAAGAAGAATCTTCGTCAGGAACTTTTCGATCAAACTCAAACGCACCTGCTTCCGGTGCAGGTGTCTGCGGATCCCTGGCTTTCTGACGCGCGGGTCGAATCCACCTGGAAAAGCACCGCGCCTGCGTTTGAGGGAAACAGAAACGAACAGAGGTTAAACAAAAGAAGAAGAAGAAGAGAAGGAGGAAGACACAGAAGAAGAAGAAGAAGTTGGGGGGTGTTTTTGTTTGTTTATATATTTTAATCCAGGAATTGGGTCCTGATGGATTACATGGACAGTGGATTGAGATACACACCTAACAAGGTAAGGACCTGCTGCTGCTGCTGCTGCTGCTGACACACACACTCACACACTCACACACCCTGCTGAAACTGGGAGGCTGCTTCAGTTGATCTGTTAATCCAAGAGGAATAAATAAAAGACGAAGTTTGTGTAGATTAGAATCCAAAGAAATAAATGTGGGTGAGAGGTGGAGGAGCCTGGTGGCCACAGGAAACCAGTCCAACATGAGGCTCACAAACATGGCTGTTGGCATGTAAACACTCCAGCCCAGTGTTACATGACTAATATGTGTAGTTGTAGTCTTTTGTTTCAACGTGATCCTAAAACAACACAACACAGTACACTCTGACAGGACTCTGACCGTAACACTTGTGTCGTGCTGATGTTGCAACTGGTGCATCCTCCATTATAAGGATTCATGTGGAAACCTCCCTGTTCTTAGTCGAGCATTGAGCCCCACGAGTCAACCTGGGATTTGTAAATCTGGGTTGTGTGTGAAGCGGGTCGGACAGTCGGGCCACGGGTTTACATCGTTGAACCTTTCCCTATCATCCGTATAATCACTGTTTACCTATTTATTCGGTGAAGTTTAAAGGACTCACCTTGAGGATTTCTCGACCAATATGCGGCGGATCCATGGCGCAGTGTGTAATTGAAATTCTTAGCGTTACTGCCACAGATGAGAATGGCAGAGAGGTGAATACCTCTGGTGTTGTCACCCAGCCCAGAGTGAGAGCAGTGGATTGTGGGGGATTCCAACCATTTCTCCAAAACTTGAGTTTCATGTTTTGTTTTTTTGACATATTGCATAACTCTCTTTTACAAACATGAAAACATGCAAGTGCCACAAGCTGCAGGATCCAGCCAGCGGACCTCCTAAAGCCTCAGACCTTTAAACTTCAGTCTAAAAGTCTGACTCGATTAAACGCGGTTTAGTTTGAGCTGAACGTCAGAGACGGCGTGCGGCCGAGCTGCTGCGTGAATTCCTCCAGGTTCCTTCACCCTGTTGTGACTTGTTTGCTCATCTCCTGCGGATGTTTTGAGAAAGTTAACGATGATCACGCCACGCATGAAGATACACAAGGAGAATTACAAAGTGTGGAAGCTGTGAGCCGCTGAAGAAAGATGTCCTCTCCGCGCCTCTGTAGAAAGATGGCGGTGCAACATGGCGGCCTCCGTGCAGAGGACCTGCTCTACAGTGAGCATGAAGGGTCATTGCAGGGTCGATGACAACCAATCAGACGCACAGATGTATATTCACACAGATGTATATCCACACAGATGTATATTCACACAGATGTATATTCACACAGATGTATTTTCACACAGATGTATATCCACACAGATGTATATTCACACAGATGTATATTCACACAGATGTATATTCACACAGATGTATATTCACACAGATGTATATTCATAAAAAAACAACATGTGAATGGTTAAAAAAAAAACACTGAAACCTGCGCTCTGCACCTTTTTAAAATGGAATTTAAAAAAAAGAAA
>JAFBJT010003548.1:30535-47232 GCA_016785325.1 Chascanopsetta lugubris | reverse complement strand
TTGAAAATGTGTTATTGCACAAATAAAAATAAAATCTTTGTAAATTAACAACAAAACAGTATCCGTAAATATACTTAGACTTTGCTTCTACAACTTAATTAGAAAAAAAGTATTTACAAACTTTTGTTCGCTTTTTAATTCACTACTAATAAAGTTTTTATCGAAGAAACGAAGTCGCGGTGCAGATAATGTTGGTCCCTTTTTAAAGATGGCGGCGGTGAGTGAGCTCTGTTAGCCGTTAGCCTAGCTAGATGTGCTAACAGTTATCTTCATCAGTTGTTCATTGAATCCTTCAGTCAGAACGTCTTTCCTGTGTCTGTGTTTAACATCTGAACCTGTGGATCTTCAGCATCTCGGAGGCTCCTCGGATGAAGCCGGCGAACCGGAGCTTGTCGTCTACATCCGGGCGGGCAGTGACCCCGCGGTGAGCCGCGACCCCCGGACCCTGCGCTCCCTGACCGCCCTGGAGAAGCCCGGCCAGGTGCCTCCTCACTTTGAGCGGGTGCAGACCGATGTTAACCCGCACATGAGGACGACGGTGGCCCGGTGGATGTTACAGGTAACTGTTCTTTACAGAGTTTGTTACGCAAACTACAGGTGTTACTTATTTGGTTGTCACTAAGATGGCGGGTGTGTGAGACAGGTGTGTGAGGAGCAGCAGTGTGAGGAGGAGGTGTTCCCCCTGGCTGTTCATTACCTGGACTCTTACCTGGCCAGGTTTCACGTTGACAGGCTTCACCTGCAGCTGTTAGGGACCGTCTGCATGTTCCTGGCCTCCAAGATGAGGGAGACTGTCCCACTGACCGCCACTAAACTGTCCTACTACACTGACCAGCGCTCAACAGAGTCCGACATCCTGGTACAGAACCACTGTCACCTGGATCAGTGAGCCCACACATTCACATCTGATTTACATGTATGTAAATACTGTCACGGAGGTGTCCATCATCCATGGACCATGACCAGATCAACTATTTAGAGAATTGATTAGTCTGATTATTATTGTTTTGGAAGTGTGTCCTTGTTCCCTGTAAATAAGGTGTGTGTGTGTGTGTGTGTGTGTGTGTGTGGCAGCAGTGGGAGATGGTGGTGGTGTCCAGGTTGGACTGGTGTCTGGCCTCCGTGGTTCCCTCTGACTTCCTGGAGTCGATCCTTCACGCTCTGCCTCGCGGCTCCTTCCAGTTTCCTGTCGTGCGCAGACTCGTTCACTCCTTCGTGGCTCTGGCTGCGGCCGGTGAGTTACATAAGTCACTCGGCAACACTCCACACGCCTCGGACAAAAACCTCCAGACAGCCGGCGAAAGGAGCCGTTCAAGATCTGTTCTTGCATAATATGATTCCAGATCCAAAAACCAACACGATGACACTTTTTCATAAAAGGCAGAAAGAATGAGAACTTTTTGTGTCGTGAGCTCTGGAGGTGAGGGCTGAAATTAAATGACTTTCCGCACAGTGAACAATGGGCTCCGAGCTTTGATTACGGCCAGTCAGCAGTTCATTCAGGAGACAGAGAGCTGACTTTGTGTTATCCTGTATTGTCTGCTCTGAATGAGCTGCGTCCCCGAACCATTCAGCTGGCTGATTTCCCACAAATCTCCGTGATGCCGCCCGAGGCAGCGGGTTCCAGTCGGTCAGCGCCGGTTCAGATGCGCTGTGGCATCCACGAGCTGAAGAGGATTCCCGGCTCCTGACGGTGTCACTTTATTCAGAAACGTGTGTGAGAGGATCGAATGTCTGACTTCCTTTGTGTCAGTGTGTCTCCCGCCTCCAGCAACGAGGGCTCTGTGCCACATGATCAGGTTTTGGGAAACGGCTTCTTGCCTTTGTTTGTCAGGGCGTGTCCACAATGGAGGCGTCCAACCGTTAGTCTGAGGGTAATTAAGTCAGCAGGAAACATCACTCCTGACTCTGCTGTCCTCAGACCACAGGTTCTCCACCCTCCTGCCCTCCACTGTGGCCTGTGCCTGTGTGTGTGTCGCCCTGCGGAGAGTCGGGTCCGAGGCCGTCGGGTCCGAGGCCGTCGGGTCCGAGGCCGTCGGGTCCGAGGACGTCGGGTCCGAGGCCGTCGGGTCCGAGGCCGTCGGGTCCGAGGACGTCGGGTCCGAGGACGTCGGGTCCGAGGACGTCTCCTCCGACTCGGTGATGAAGTTTCTAGCAAAGCTCCTGAGCATTGATCTGGTGAGGTTAATGTTTCACTGACATTGATCTCCTCTGACTCTGCCCTGTGCGCAGAGCAGAGTCTGTCACCGTGGTAACAAACACCTTCTTCAAACAAAGCAAAAGTCAAAAGTCCGTCCATGATCTAATAAACATTTTGAATCTGATCTCGAACAGAACTCCCTCCTCCTCTGCTCCAACCTGCTGCAGAGCGAGCTGGAGCTCCTGGTGCCGCCGCGCTCTCAGGACGGGCTCAGCGGATAGAGGCCCCGCCCCCCGACGCCAGGGAAGTCGTATGGACGCTGATGACGTCCCACAGGAAATCACACACACACACTCCTCACTGCAGTGAATAGCTCAGGTATGAAGTGAGACATGAGGTGAGGACGAGTGTTGGGATTTGTCTTGAATGTTCTTTGAGTTGCTCGACGTGATTCTGATTGTTTTCATCCTTCGTTGGAAACATTTGTACTTTTAAAATCCTAATGGTTTGTATTCACAAGTGTCCCAAAAATGATTCCAGGTTTCCCCAGTGTTGCACTTCAGTAATAAATTAAATAGTGAGATAAGGAGAGCTCCTCCCTCTTATAACCAGGAGGGACGTCCTCCGTAACGTTTGCTTACGTACTTCAGACGGATGATCCTCATCTGAGCCAAGAATTCTTTACATTCCAGTTTCTAATAAACAGCCTGTTGTGCAACTCATTGTTTGATGATCCTCATTCTCAAACGAGCAGAGAAAAATGAAAAGCATCGGGTTTCGATTGTGCAGCTCCAGGCCCTGGATTGATGTCAGAGGCGCATGGATGTAGTACATGTCTCTCACCACCAGGGCGCAGTTTAAAAAAAAAGGCTAGGACTTTAGCCCCATTTTTTTCTAAAAGGCATAAAATACACACTTTTGTCAAACATAATGATGATCACCAGCAAGCTTGAGTTTGAGAGGAAGTGAGGTCACTGTGTGATCATAGTGCAGAACATTGAAAGGTTCAGTAGAACCTTCACGGAGACTGATATGAAAAGGTTCCGTGACTGATCTCCTACATTCAGAGACACGTTAAGGCGACGCCTCATTTCAAACAGCAGCTGGTTCACTTTCAAACTCAAATGCTGTTTGTCAAATTCAAACTTCTGCCCTTCCTCTTCACGTGGCCGCACCTTGGCGGTGAAGTGTGCACCTGCTCACACATTCACGGAGTCCGAGGCCACCGCTCGGAGGCCCAGAGCTCAGAGCAGGTTCTGCTGGTTTCACTAGTTGTGACTCAAATGTGCCGAGATTATTCAAGTCATTATCCAAACAAACGGCGTCAATAAAAGAGGCTCTCGCAGCTAAAGTCCCTGTGGCAAACACACAAACTGTGATGGCACTTTAAATAAAGATCAACAAACACAACAACATTCATTCTTTGGTTTCGTGAAATGTCACGATATCAAGTGAAATCTGTTCACTGGTAAATCATCCCGACAGACCCAGTGTTTTCATAGAGGCAGAAAATCTACAATCCAAAAGAGATGAAGCTGTAAGAACATTCCCGAAGTGATGTGGTGGCATTCAGCGGACAGACGTTAGAATGAGACGTAGAATCTCTGAAAACTCAGACCAGTGTTTTGGTTTCCTCACTTTCCTGACTGACCTCTAGAGGCGCCCTTCTCCTGAGAAGTGAGTCGATGTAAAATGACTTCTCTCTCTGATCCACCATCTTTGACGCCTCCTCCCTTCTTGGTGCCGCGAGCTCCGGGTCACAGCCCGAGGTTCTCGCTGTGGTCGTCAGTAGTTTCAGACAAATACTGAGGAAGGAAAGGTTTCCAGTGACCGCTGGTCTTCAGCTGGCCGCGGACCCTCGTGTGACCATGGCCTGTTTGTAGGCCTCGGTCACGTTATCGCAGTCCGTGATGGAGAAGGTGCTGTCGGCCACTCCGTGTTCGTAGCAGCTCCACGGGCGCCGCAGGCCGTCCCCCAGAGCCCCGCCCTCCTGGATGTCCAGCAGGTTGTCCGCAGACACGCTCCCTCTCATGCTGGCCTTGGCCGGTTTGTCCATCGGCGTGGACGCTCCCACGCGGTCCGGCAGGTCCAGCTGGTCGAAGGACTCCGACGACAGGATGCTGTCCTCGCTGATGGCCCCGCCCGGTCTGGACCTGCCACCGCCACACGGTAAGGAAGCTGCCAGCTGGTCCAGAGATCCAAACTCCTGCAGCCCCCCGGAGGAGAACTTTCCATTCCTCTTCAGGATGCCCTTCCTGTGGATCGGCGCCGAAGGACACACTTTAGTTTGAGGAACCCAGCCCGAGTCGCTGCTCTCCGGTGAGGACGAGTAGTATCCTGACTCCTGCTCCGAGGGCTTCTTCAGGATTCCCTTGCGAGGCGCTGACTCGACGTTAGGGGCATTGGATGGCGCGGACAAACCCAGGATGTTCTGCGGTTCTACCGGAGCTGTGGGCGGAGTTTCGCTCGTTGCTTTCTGTTTCATGCTGTTGCGTCTCTTCAGGATTCCCTTCGAGGGGCGAGTGTCTGCGCCGCCTTCGTGCGCGGTCTGAGAGATGTTGTTTTCCTTACGTGATCTTCTCAGAGATCGCTGCCGCACCACTTCCCCGCCGCCGCCGCCGCCGCCGCCCTGCGAGCGGAGCAGGCAGCGCATCTTGGAGCCGTTCTCCAGCAGAGGCCTGGAGGTGCGGCGCAGCCAGCTGGCCACACTGGCGATCCCTGCAGGGTGGGGTGTGGAGGGGGAGATGGGGGAGGAGGTTTGCTCTGCTGTGCTGCGCTTCCTCTCCGCCAGTAACGGCTGCTGGTAACCCCAGTTCAACCACCAGTGTCCAGCGATCTCCTCTACTGAAGCTCTGCGCTCAGGGTTCACCATCAGCATCCAGCGGATCAGCCCACAGGCGTCTGAGAGGAACCCGGAGGAACATCGAGTAAGACACAAACGAGTCAAATCCAGAAAAGACCGAAGCCTCGTTCGCTCAGAACTCACCTGAGGGCTTTGGCGGTTTGCGGTAGTTTCCGGTGCTGATCTGCTGAACCAGCATTTTGTGATTGTGTCCATCGAAGGGCATGGTGCCGTGAACCATGGTGTACAACAACACACCCAGAGACCAGGTGTCCACCTCTGGCCCGCGGTACGGCCGCCCGTTGACGATCTCCGGGGAGGCGTAGAGCGGGCTGCCGCAGAAGGTTTGGAGATACTCGTCACCGTGGTAAAGGTTGGACAGACCGAAGTCTGCAATCTGAAACCAATGAATTCCACTATGATCACTTCTTCACGATAAACATCCACTGTCCTCAGTGCTCCGATAATGATCACGCGTGTGTGTGTGTGTGTGTGTGTGTGTGTGTGTGTGTTCAGCTGCTCAGTTCCCCAGGAGCAGCTCTTGTTCTTTATGTAAATACCTTCACGTTGCCGTTGCCGTCTAGTAAAATATTCTCCAGCTTCAGGTCCCGGTGAACTATTCCATTCTGAAAACAGAGAAGATAGAAATATATGAATTTTATGTCAAAATATTTCTTTCTTTCCACAATAATAAATGTTCCACCTCAGCCAGTAAACATATCTTTACTATTCATCTTTACTGGGTCAGAACACATTCCTCACAGCAGTGAAGATTATTTTCCTGCTTGGTCAGATACGCTTCATTGTCCTCCGCTCTGTGGGGGGTGAGGGGGGGGGAGGGGGGAGGGGGGTGTATTTGTTTTACCCTCAGAAAAATGCAGGTCAGCTACTTCTGCTATTCAATTGTAGCAACGGACCCATTGTTTTGTATCAGGTTCACTTTAGAGGAAATGTTTTAGATTTCATCTCCATGTCACAGGGAGTCAGTTTGTTTGGGTTGTGCCTCTTTAACGCTTTTATGATGGAAAACTCAATATTTAACATCAGTAAAAGTGAAAAGAGACAGATGGTTCACACATTTCACTCTGTCAACATTGAACCACACGAACATGAATGAGCCATAAACGCTGATTATCACACACAGCTCCAGGAACAACTCATTCTGTGTGTGTGTGTGTGTGTGTGTGTGTGTGTGTGTAGGGCCCTTCTGTTCCATCACACCCTCATTAAACAGTGAGCCCGTGTGTGTGTGTGTGTGTGTGTGTGTGTGTGTGTGTGTGTGTGTGCCAGCTCTCCACTGAACCAACTGTTCATTTAGCTCTGCATCGTTCTCACAGCCTGAATGATGCCTGTTATGTAACTGTGGGGGTGCGCGGGGGGGGGGGCGGGGGGGGGGCAGCGCCCAGTGCCCAGTGCCCAGGCGAGGGAGGGGGGCAGGGGGCAGGGGGCGAGTTAGACCCTGCCCAGCGTTGCAGAGCACCTGTGTGATGGGTTACCTGGTGGCAGTAATGCACGGCGGAAACGATCTGTCTGAAGAAGTGCCGCGCCTCCCGCTCAGAGATGCGCCTCTTGTCACAGATGTAGTCGTACAGGTCTCCTCTGCTGGCGTACTCCATCACAATCACGATTTTATCCTTGTTCTCAAACACTGAAAGACACAAACACACCGGGGGTCGTTTCACATCAGCCGTATGAAGGACGTGTTCTTTGAACGCTCGTGTCGAACGGAGATGATCTTCCTGTTTGAGCTCTTGTTCACAGAGGAGGAGAAACACGTCTTTCATCAGGCGAGAGGGGCACGGACGCACGGCGCTGCCCGGGTTCCTCAGGGCGCCGGCGCTTATGTAACCCGCTGATGCCCCTCTGCACAAAGACCTGCGTGACCAAACTGACTCTTCAACAGAGGCCAACGAGACCAGTGCTTTGTTCCAGGGTTCACTCTGCATGTGACTCTGCAGCTCAGGCACTTCTGAGGTAAACACACACACACACACACACACACACACACCTTCGTATATGGTGATGATGTGTGGGTGGCACAGTGACGACATGATCTCTATTTCCCTGCGGATATGAACCAGGTCCTGCTCGTCCTTGATCTTCTCCTTCCTGATGGACTTGATGGCCACCTGCAGACAGAAGAGCACCACACAAGGTTTGTCCCTTGTCACTTCGATGTTAAAAGACGTCCGGTAACAAACAACTCTTTGATACAACGGTGAACACACAGCTTTTGAAATGAGGGGTCCACTTAAATCACACACACGACAGTTTGAAAAACAGTCCGGCTCGTCCTCTGGTGTGAGGATCCATGAGCAGTGAAGCCGAGAGGAGGCGGAGGCGGCGCTGGGTCGAGTATTGTCTGGAATCCATTGTGTTGTTGTGTCTGAGGACGACGCCGTCGGGACATTTCACTCTGAGCGACACGGGACGGGTTTGTATTCCTTTCATTCAGGATCTCATCCCGTGTCTGTGTCGTCCCAGTGAGACTCGCATGCCTGGGATTCCTCTGAGCGCCCGCTGCGTCACGGCTCCACTCAGAGGTCAGAGGTCGTCAGGGCGACCCACGTGTCTCTGGTGTCGGGGGGAGTCCTCGTCTCTGAGCCTCAGGCTGCAGACTCAGGCAGGTGAGTAAAGCCTGGACTTATCATATCAACACAGAACTGTCTCTGCTCATGAGTCACCGTCTGGTCCTGTGGCTCCTTCATGTCAACACACACACACACACACACACACTTCCCTGATTTCTGGGGACGGAGGTTTCCTGCGTTTGTTTGCAGAGCTGTCAGACTCACCGGCCTCACTCATGATGAGTTCACATCCCCGTGAGGATCGAGTGAGTGTGTGTGTGTGTGTGTGTGGAGTCTTTGTCACCGTCAGTCTGGATTACGCACTAAACACCTGGAGGTTGATATGTTAGAAATTTCACACAAAGCTTCTGAAAACATCTCTGCCGCAGAAACTTTGGCGGAAGATTAAATAATCTCGATGACGATTCAAAGAGCGAACACGATCATCTGTTGATTCTTTGTGAGGATCCGAGACAAAGAGAGGAACCTGAAACGTGGGAGTGGATCGATCTTCAGCGCGGTGACTTCAGGCCTTGGTGAAAGGATGTGACCTCTGACCTTTTAGAGTGTTTATATATTTGAACAGACCTGAAGATATTCAGATCCGTCTGTCACAAAATCACGAGACAAGATACAACTTTCAACTTGTCTGGAGCGCGTCAGCAGAGTTAGCGCAGAGTCGGTTCATCAGACAGGAAGTGACTGAGTGAATCATGGCTTCGGTGAGAGCTGCTCTTTAATTGAGCGCTGACACGTTACACACGTGACGGAGCAGTCGGCCTTCGTGTCACGCAGAGTGAGAGAGAGGTCAACACCCCATCGTGTGTGTTATGCAATCAGACGGATGCCCAGAGACGACGACAACAGCTGCCGTGGCAACGGAGCAACATGAAGGCGTGTCACACCCAGCGCCACGTTTCACGCCTGTGTGCGTGTCGCTGTCACCGCCGAGGCCGGTGGAAACAAAGCAGAGCTCAGGTTCCGGCCGCACGACCACAGCCTGCTGTTGGATAGAGTCGATTCTCAGCTCCACTCACCCTGACCTGGGGGGGTGTTAGGCTTGGGGGGGGGGGGGGGGGGGGGGGGGGGGGGGGGGGGGGGGGGGGGGGGGGGGGGGGGGGGGGGGGGGGGGGGGGGGGGGGGGGTCTGCCCTCAGGGGATGGGTCCCAGACACCAGCTCATATCCCATAAAACCAGCAGCAGCATCAGACAGAGGGAGGTGTTCAGACATGAATCACAGCAGCAGAAGGGAAACTCCAGAACCTTTCCTCACTTTCGCTCAACAACAAACCTGAGCCGACCAATCACAACGAAGCGCACTCACGCCATTCCACAGCTGCTCACCTCGCGACAAGTATCTGAATGTTTTTTGTTTTTTTTTTCAATTCCATCTGTGACTAAAGCTGAAACTCCTCCGCTTGTGTTCTCGGAAATTATACTTTACATTTCCTGATGGAAATAATAGTTTTTTATTATTATTATTATTGCCCCGGGTTCTTCTATGTTTGGAATTGAAAAGTGAGGTGTTACCATTCAATCCTACACACTGCACCTTTAATAGTTTAAGAAAATCAAAAATGATCCAATTGTCATATAATAAATATGCATCATTCATTAATATTATTATGCAACAATAACTGGCTAATATTTGCAAAGTTGTTGAATAATATTTGAATAATAAACTGTTCAAATTAAATAGTTTCATAAGAGGAGTTGATCCTTGGCAGCAGCTTCAACCTTCGTTGCCTGATATGTAACAGTGGAGTGATATGATGAAGGCACACGCGCACGCACACACACGCGCGCACACACACACACACACACACACACACACTCAGAGATGGAGGCAGAGATAGAGCCTCAGTTCCTCCACATCCTTCTCACTTTTATCTCCGTCTCTTTTCAAACTTGCCCTCAGCTCAGTCTCTGGAATCCACCTGTTCCAGCTTCCTCTCCACAGGGGGCCGCCACCAAAAACTCACTGTGACACATTTACAGGAATTGATCCCAGCTGCGGTTTCTGTGCCGGGACCTCAAACACCAATATTGATTATTTTTGTTGAATGACCTTTAAAATTAAAAGGAACAACAAATAAAAGTGAGAAGATGTTTGATCACGTGGAAACTTCATGGAAACACGTGGAAACTCATTTATCAAAACTTTATACAAACTAAAACCCGTCTCATCTTTTACTGTTTCAAACAGGACGGACGATGTAATAATAATTATATTAGCGCACTGATTAGAAATTGAATATACTCAACCTCACCTCTACATAACCCTACACACTGCCCCTTTAATATGAAAACAGCATCAGTAAACACATGGTGGTGCAAGATGGCCGCCTCCATACAGAGGCTCTGCCCCTGGTGACCGTTTAAAGGTCTCAGTCTCAGGTAATAAAACAATTAGAACGTTGAGTTTTCTTATATTCTATTTTGAAGATAATGACCCAGTGACAGAGTGAAACTACACACTGGATATTTACACGCGTGTGCTGAAACTCACAACACTGAGGAAACATGAGGCTCCGCCTCCAAAACAAACTCCTTGGACAAACTCACCTTGTTTGTTCTTTGATCAGCAGTGAAAGTTTTATAGAACTTTTATAAACAAACACTGAGGAACCTGGGGGAACCTGAGGAACCTGTAGGAACCTGAAGGAACCTGGAGGAACCTGGAGGAACCTGGAGGAACCTGAATGCACACCTGTGTGATCTTCATTAAAGGGCCAGTGTGCAGACTGTGACCTTACCAACAGTTCAGTCTGTGACCAGCAGGTGTGTCTGGGGACATGCACACCTTAATACTACACATGCAGCCATGTGTGTGTGTGTGTGTGTGTGCAAATGTCCGTATCATAGTAAATAGGTAAAAACACAGGTGTGTGTGTGTGTGTGTGTGTGTGTGTGTGATCACGTGTCCTCACCAGTCTGCCGGACCTCTCCTTGGCTTTCTTCACTTTCCCGTACGTTCCTTTGCCGAGAGTCTCCATGAACTCGTAGCGGTGTTTCAGGTTGTGTTTGTGGTGGTGTCTCTTCACCGCCTGCCTCTTCACCGGCACCGGTACCGGGCCCGGAGCTTTACCGGCCGTGGGTGCGTTGTCGTCCGGCCACACTCCACCGAAGGTCGGTCTACAGGCTGAAGGAGCCCGGGAAGAGGAGTAAACTTCCATCCTGACGAATAAAGTGCACTTTGTGTTTGTCTCGCGCAGCTTCCGGCGCCGCGGCCCGCTGAGTGTCTCCGGAGCCGGGCGGTGCGCCGCGGACACACCGGGAGTCTCTGCTGCTCCGACCCGCTCAGAGAGGGACTGTGGGCGGACGCGGCTGCTGAGAGGTGCGGAGCTCAGGCACCGAGGACACCGACACGTCTGTGGGTCCGCGTGGGAGGAGAGAGAGGTAAGCGAGGGGAGAGGGGGCGGGGCCTGCAGGGGGCGGGCGCTCAGGTGGGGACATTCGATTCCTAGCACCGGGCGGTGCCGGTGCCCGGTGCCAAAAAGCAGTTTGACCTCCTTTCCTGACCCGGTTCTTCAAACAGTCCGAAGTTTAAGACTAAATGAAGTCAAAGTTCTGTAAATATGTGTTTTAGTTCGTTTCTTTAGACATTCAGACTTTTGTTGTCCGTCATCATCCTGGTTTCTGAAGGAGCAGAGTATAATAGAATATAGTGTTGTATAGTATTGTGTTATAGAACATAAGATAGTAAAGCGTAATATATAAACAGAAGTAAATAGTACATCATAGTACATGTTACAGTACAGTACTGACTTGTAAAACATTTGCTCATCTTAATTTATTGCAGGTGTCTGAGGAGTATGATGCAGTCCAGTATCATGTCACATTAAATCAGTTGTTCTGGTTTGAAAACTCTTGATCTCACTCACATGAAAGGACTGTGACACATTTCCCTCATGAACTTTCTTCCGTCTGATTTAAAGAGTGAAAGAATAAAAACTTTGCAGAAAAACGGGAGCTGTGGAATCTGAAGTGAAAGTGACAGAAGGTGCATCTGACCTGAGGAGAGAACGTGACTGTTTATTGTAAACTAATCAAAGTTTTACAGCACTGACTTTATCACTCCAGCTGACTGCAGGATCAGTATGTAATGTAATATTCATCCAGACTGAGTGAGTGAGTGAGAGAGTGAGTGAGTGAGGCCTTGTCTGCCAGGACGAGTGGAAAGTTCTTGATCTTTGGAATAACGTGGATCATTGTGGAGCCAGTCACAGTGAAACACCATTAAACACAGCGTCTGTGTTCCTGGCTTGGTTTCGGAGTCATTTGTCAGAGACTCCTCCTCCTGCTCAAAGAAGACACCTTTAAAAAAACTACAGAACAAACAAGGACAGCTGCTCAGAACAACAACAACAACAAGTGACACCATGATTTCATCCGAGGGCACGAAACAAGTGAAACTGTGAGAATATTCAAAACAACAGATCAGACAACTGATTATTATTTTAAACATACATCAACAATCACTGTCATTGTGCGTCAAACATAAAAACCTTAGTCCTGGAGTTAACATCTTGTCTGTGCAGTTCTTTGCATCTGCCAGAGGAGGGAGCACTCGAGCTGCCTCCAGTCCTGTGATCTGTCTTCACATCCAGCTGGTTGGATCGATCGATAGACAGATGAACAGATGGACCACACATCCTGCAGATTACACCTTTAAAGGTTCGAATCCAGAGTCTGTGGGGTCACCGGGGGTCAAACCAGCAGCTCCTACATTTGCTCTGATGCAGCTGAGAGGAGGTGCAGTCAGTTGTCACATCATTTGATGAGCTCACTGACCCAAAGCACTGATGACGTCGTTGTTTTATTGTTGTACCTTTTCATAATAATGATAATAATGAGTGAGTATGACTCATGAATCCCAGCAGCAGTTATTTGTGGAGCAGTGAAAAGCAGAGGCGCAGTCACATCTCGTGCTGCCTCCCCTCAGGCACCAAGTCTCAGCAACACACTCAGGTTCCTCTGCTTCCACCACGACTCTGTCACTTCCTGTTCCACAGCTTCTCAGAAAGTCCTCTGAAAGTCAGAGGGTGACGATAGTTTCTTCACAAAGAACCTCAGTCCTACAAAGTGGAGAAAGAATGGAGGGTGAAGACGGACGAGTTTGAGACGCGAGGGGGAAAATGACTTTATGAAATTATACAACACAAACTCTAAGAATGTATGAAGAATCACTATGAGCACGGACACGTGACTAAAGCGGCGGGTTGGGAACAAAGATGCTTTCTATCTCCATGTCAAATCATTTATAATCAGGTCATGTGATGCTCCTCTGTGGAACAGGATGAATAACCTGATTATCCAAACATGAAGAAAACAAAGCTCTGAAAACACAAGGTATAGAACGTGTCCAAAGTTCTTCAGAACCCAAACTATAAGAACTTTTCTGTTTGACCACCAAAAGGATGCAGCCACTAGAGGGAGATGCTGCAACAGCCTCAGGAAAATACATAGCCACGCCCCCTCAGAGGCGTCACTAGGCCTCAGTGAAAGCTGAGACGTAAACAAATGTGACGGATCTGACTGAAGCTGTGACGTCAGAGTGTCTGTCCTGTAAGAAGCCACAGACTCAGACTATGAATCGTGTGAAGCCAGTGTTTCCTGTGACAGGTCATGACGTCATGTTTACGTCAGAGCAGGAAACCACACACCTTCATGAACATGAGCAGCAGCAGTGGTTTCACATGCTGCTGCGCTCACGTGGTCAGTTCTAGTGACAATAACACCTTCATGCTGAGCTGCGGGAGCTCATGACGACATGAGGGACATCAACACTTTCTGTCACGTGAATGAAGTGAGTTCCATCAATGTTCAAATCAGAGTGTTTACATCCAGCTGCGTGTCTGCAACTTCACCACTGGGTGTCAGTAAACCATACACATCCTTTACGTCACTGCTCACCGTGATGCTGAGCGCAGGCTGCGGCCGCCACACGGAGCAGAACTCCATCTCCCACAGTGCACTGCGTCCGCCCCGCCCCTTCCTCTGCCGAACTTTGTGTGGAGGACTTTTGTGTTGTGCACTGATTTGATTGCTCCGCCTCAGCGATGTAGTTTGGGCCGGAGCCCGGACTCACCTCGCCCTGCTCCACCATCACCGCCGTCCCTCCGCCCGCTGCCGCCCACGAACCGTCCACTCCCGCGGGCTTCATCCAGCGGCGCCGCCGTCGCTCTCGCTCTCTGTGCGGGGTGAGCGGACGGTGTCCGCCGGCTGCTCCGGGGCCAGAGTCTCCCTCTCTCCCGCAGAGCCGCAGCGAGGAGCTCCGGCGGTTCTCCCGGTCCGTGTTTAACCGCCGTTCCTCTCCGCTCCGGAGCCGGGGCTGTATGGATGCGGAGCGGAGCCCGGGGCTGTGGGTTCCCAGCTGAGGGGCCGATGCGTGCCGTGCCAGGCCAAGGCGAGCGCGGAGCGGGGATGTCTTCGGGCTAACCGCGCTAACGTCAACAGGAGCGCGGATCGTTGAGCGCCTTCGTCCGACGTCACAGCATCTGTGTGTCTTCGCTTCGGCTTCCGGCGCAAAACTCCGTGTTTATCACGGACTGAGGCACGAACACACCGGGGAGGAAGAGGGTGAAGTGTGCGGAGCAGCCGCGGGTCAAAGACTCGGATGAGTGAAGCTAGCGGAGCAGCACAACAACACATGCTAAATGATTAGCCGACACTGTTTACTAAGCTAATGTTGGTGCTATGATAGAAAGAGCTAGCTAAGTCGAGCCTAGCTTCGGACCACAGACATGACTACTGACTGATTCAAGGAGGAGACGCGATACTGCTCTGGTTCGGAACCTCTGGACCTGACTCCGGAACCTGCTGCCTTCAAACCTCCACCGTGCATCACTCCAGCAGCCGTGGACCATGGAGGGGAACGTGCAGCAGCAGAAGTCCACCCCTCTGTCCCGGGAGCTGACCAGAACCTTCAACAGCTACAACAAACACTCCATCCAGCTCAAGAAGAACCTGAAGGAGACCAACGCCTTCTTCAGGGAGATCCGGCAGAACTACAGCAACGCCTGCGCCTCCACCATCAGCTCCGACTCCGCGTCTCTGGAGGCGGGTACGTGAGAGACCTCAGCACCTGCAGCAGCACTGATTCTCACCTGCTCTCACCTATTCTCACCTGATTCTCACCTGCTCTCACCTGTTCTCACCTGCTCTCACCTATTCTCACCTATTCTCACATATTCTCACCTGATTCTCACCTGCTCTCACCTATTCTCACCTATTCTCACCTATTCTCACCTATTCTCACCTATTCTCACCCGATTCTCACCTGCTCTCACCTGATTCTCACCTGCCCTCACCTATTCTCACCTATTCTCACCTATTCTCACCTATTCTCACCTATTCTCACATATTCTCACCCGATTCTCACCTGCCCTCACCTGCTCTCACCTATTCTCACCTGATTCTCACCTATTCTCACCTATTCTCACCCGATTCTCACCTGCCCTCACCTGCTCTCACCTATTCTCACCTGATTCTCACCTATTCTCACCTGATTCTCACCTATTCTCACCTATTCTCACCTGATTCTCACCTGATTCTCACCTGCTCTCACCTGTTCTCACCTGCTCTCACCTATTCTCACCTATTCTCACCTGATTCTCACCTGCTCTCACCTGCTCTCACCTGTTCTCACCTGCTCTCACCTATTCTCACCTGATTCTCACCTGCTCTCACCTGCTCTCACCTGCTCTCACCTGCTCTCACCTGCTCTCACCTATTCTCACCTGATTCTCACCTGCCCTCACCTGTTCTCACCTATTCTCACCTGCTCTCACCTATTCTCACCTGATTCTCACCTGCCCTCACCTATTCTCACCTGATTCTCACCTGCCCTCACCTATTCTCACCTGCCCTCACCTGCAGCAGCACCTGATTCTCACCCATTCTCACCTGATTCTCACCTGCCCTCACCTATTCTCACCTATTCTCACCTGTTCTCACCGGTTCTCACCTGCTCTCACCTGCCCTCACCTATTCTCACCTGATTCTCACCTGATTCTCACCTGTTCTCACCAGTTCTCACCTGTTCTCACCTGATTCTCACTTGATTCTCACCTGCTCTCACCCATTCTCACCTGATTCTCACCTGCTCTCACCGGTTCTCACCTGTTCGCACCTGTTCTCACCTGCAGCAGCACTGATTCTCACCTGTTCTCACCTGATTCTCACCTGTTCTCACCTGATTCTCACCTGTTCTCACCCGTCGGCTCCACAGCCAGTCTGTTTTCAGCCTCAGTGTCTCCAACTGGCTGCTCTGCATCACAGACCCAGAACAAAGCTGTAATCAGGGTCCGAGAGCAGTAAAGAGATTAAGCTCCCTGAGCAGACTAAGAGCTGCAAGTATGTACGAACACGAGCTGTCAATCATGTCTGTTTGAACGTGACTGACAGCTCCGGTTCAACACTTCCTCTCTGGGTCTCCACCACCTGAGACTTACTCTGAAATAAATGATTAGATCAGGAAAGATCCTCTTTGAATCGGGTCCGACACTGTTTCACCGATTGTTCAAAAGTATTCAACCGATGTCAACAACAGCCTCTGATTCATGGAGTAGAATAAAATAAAAGAGTACGGATTAAACAAATGACAAATAGGACAATTCCAGACTAAAACCTCTGATGTTTTCGGATCCACACGTCACCATGTTGAATCAGGACTCGTATTCTGAGTGAAGCTCTTCTGTGTGACACAGATCAAATGTGCAGCCTGGACCTGGAACAGATCAGATCTAAAGCATCACCGCCGGCGTGACTCCGCCTCCGCAGGCGTGACTCCGCCTCCGCAGGCGTGACTCCGCCTCCGCAGGCGTGACTCCGCCTCCGCCGGCGTCCTGCTCAGACAGAAGGGCACAATCATTTCCCCAACTCTTAATGAACAATGTTAAGCTGAAGATTAGACACAGCCCCGAGAAAAACCTGTGATGCAGCCTTTCAGAGTCCGAGCTCCGGGCTTCACCTGCTCACGGACTCATTTCTACAAGTGTCCGCTCACACGCAAAGTTCTGACCCCTGACCCTCACACACCTGAACAACGTCTGCTCCTTCTGGGTGTGAAACACTGTCCTCCGCTCAGAGGTCAAACACTCAGAGGCCAAACACCCACAGGCCAAACACTCACAGGTCAAAA
>JAFBJT010003548.1:10974-26295 GCA_016785325.1 Chascanopsetta lugubris | reverse complement strand
TCTTTTTCGAGACTAATGATTTTTCTCCTTCTTTCCGCAGCCTCAGCGGATGCCGACAAAGGTGGGTGTTATTTTAACAGAAAGTGGGAGACGTCAGATTAAGATTCTACTTTTACAGGCTGCATGTTCATTTTTTAGTTGCCACGAAAATGAAGGCCGGCACCAAACTGGCTTCATGAATAGATGAATGTCCGAGGCCCAGAAGTGCTGAATAGCAGTCATATTGTAAAGTGCTCTGTGAAGTGTGTCTCATCTCTCTCTCTCTCTCTCTCTCTCTCTCTCTCTCTCTCTCTCTCTCTCTCACAGACCATGACAGCGCTTTCTATTACGGTGAGTTTTGAGCAGATCAACGCGATCTCTCTCTCTCTTTTTTTATTTTATTATTTTTTTTAATGGTCGACCCTTTGAACAGGAAACATCTGTGGGGTCATGATGAGTTTGCATTTTCCACTTATTATTTTTATTTTAGAGAAGTGATGGAAAGCTTAGAAGTTTTAAGAGCCCCCCCCCCCCCCCCCCCCGCCCCCCATCCTGTCACTGGACGCTCTCTGAATAATCACTTTCAATTTATTATGTAAACTATTAGTTTTATGGGTTTTTTTGGTTTAACGGCATAGCAAGCTCCGATCCTCACCTCTATAGAGGTTTGCATAAATGAATCCAAAAAGGTGGAAGTAAGTAAGTGCGAACACTTTCGGTTTCCAGGTCTGAATGGCTTTTCAGCTCCATTTTTCAAATGATGTCATAAGTTGACACAATCCCGTGAGACTTCATGTTTGATAAAACATTACCGAACATGTCTAATGTATAAACACATCACTGACTTGTAGTGGAGGGAACAAGAAACCAAAACACATCATCCCTGCCTCGGGGTCAGGGCCCGACATATTCCTGCAGGGGGTCACGAGTTTTTCACTCAAAGACCTTTTTAATACCAAATTCCTGACGACTTTATTCAGACTTTCTTCTTTTTCCTTGTAAAGATTCTTTGCTCTCATGTCCCTGAGCATCTCTCTGATCCCTGCTAATATCTTGTGACGCCCCCTCAGGAGCCACACACACATAACGGAGTGGGGAGGGGGGGGGGTCACAAGATATTAACATGAATAAAGTCACAACTGTTTTCTTTTGGCTCTTTTTTTTCAGTGTAGGAATAAAGTTGAACGTGTCAGTAATCATGCTGCGAAGTTGACGAACCTCCGAAAATCTGATCTGCAGATTTTTTTTTAGATGTCTTTCTAAGTGTTAGAGTTTGTGGGCCACATGGTGCCATGTGAACAACAGAGGCTGCAGTACCACCGTTTGACCACTATGTCACTCTGAAACACCGTTAGCCTGTGCTTCAATACGTTAGGGGATGGAGTTTAGTCGATGCGCAGCACCACCTGCTGGCCACATTACAGAGACAAACAGTACAAAAAGCTCATCAGGGCCCGGACCTTAGATGGTGTTGTCTTTGCAGGTTAAACATTATACCGATGCCTGCCGATTTATTTTTCTTTCCGTGTGTTTATTTATTCGTTTGTTTATTGATTTATTCATTCCTATTTATTTTTTTCAAAGAAAACAATTCAGATATCCTTTGCTTGACTCCATCTTGAATTCATCCAGTGAGATTCAGACTCACAGTTTGACCGTGGTGTTTCCAGAGTCTGGTGACCGCAGCTCGCAGGAATACTGCAGTGTCCAGACATGACCAGTAGGGGGCCTGCCGAGCATCTGGGCAGCTCTGGGATCAGAATGTGGTTCCATTTCTCACACGGGGGCCCGGGCAGGATTTAGAATGCAGTGGATTTGGTGGCTGAAAGCTTTCATGTGCTGCTAATCATCTCCGCCAGCGCTCCAAAGTCTTTGTTCCTGCTTCCCCCAGATTATGAATCTCTGAGAATCGGTGGCCTGGTTTTCGCCGTGGTCCTGTTCCTCATGGGCATCGCCCTCATCGTCAGTAAGTGTCCGCGCTCCCTGAGTCCTCAGCACGTGTGTGATGTCACTGGTGATCCCACTCTCACGCCGTCCGCAGCTCTTTGTCCATCGCATGGTTTCCTCACTTGTTCTCCTCCTTCTCCTCCTCCTTCTCCTCCTCCTCCTCCTTCTCCTCCTCCTCCTCCTCCTCCTCCTCCTCCTCCTCTTCCCAGACAGTGTGTGCTCTCTCTGTGAGTGGGAGCCCTGAAACCAAAACCAGCCCCATGAATAATTCACACACTCTCTCTCTCTCTCTCTCTCTCTCTCTCTCTCTCTCTCACACACTCACACTCACACACACACTCTCAGGCTCTGTTGGTAAAGATTAGTGTGGGTTCATACCTGAGCTCTTTGAGGAGCTGAAGATGAAACAGGTTCTAATGAGAGTTGGAGTTCACACAAATATAAAAACACAGGAGAGAAAAGCTTCTTTCCAAGGGCCATAACTCTCTCCAACGTCCTCTGAATCTGTGCAATCAAAGTATTGTATTTTTAATGCAAATGTTTTTTTAAAGGTGCAGTGTAGGGTTTGTGACACCTAGTGGGGAAGTTGTATATTGCAGCTAAACGCCCTCATCTTGCTCTTACTGTCCCAACATGTTGGAGAACCCTAGATTGGTAATTAGTTTCAACAAATCTTAGGCAAAAAAAAAATCCTATAATCATATTTTATTTTTACCTTTCATCAAGTTGAAATTAAAATAACCTAATTTAAGACTCAGATCCTGCACCTAGAAATCATTTTAACCACATCACCGAATGAATCTTCCAACCTTTATATCATCTTAACGTTATATCTGCAGATGAGCTTATAAATATTTTTCCGACGATAACTGATGAGAACAACTCATTGCTTTTCATGGCTTCATTCATAGAATGACTTTATTCTTCAAGCAGCTGTGGAAAATCAACGTTTGCGAAACTGTAAAACAAGAAATAACAAAGGCTCGAAATGATAAAACAGAATCACACAGAGAGAGAGAGAGAGAGAGGGGGCAAAAATCCCGCATCATTATATGACATGTTGAAAATGTGCCATGTGGAATTAAAAATAGCCCATAATTGATGGCGCCTGGCTCAGCTCCTGCAGTGAGGTGGAGTGTTACCTTTCAAGATGCTCACAGCTTTATTCTTAGAGCAGAGGGAGTATGTAGGTCAGCGGCTCGCTCCGCCATCACCCAACCGCTTGGCTGCCGCTCTCCTGGCCGGCGCTCGTCTCCTCTTACACCTCGGGTCGCCCACGCCTGATGGCGAGCGCCGCGCCGCGCTCACTGAAACCTGTGCTGAAGGTCAACTGGGCCGCCGTCCGTCGGAGCTCCGTCGGCACTAACGGCGGGCTTGCATGCCTGTTGTTTATCACGGGGAAACCAACACTGAGTGACTTCATTCTTTGTTCCGGGGCTTCGAGTTGAACTCCAGCTTCGGGGTCATGAGCCGCGGCCTCTGTGAGCGGCTCAGGCCCCCCGAGGCTCAGACGGCTTATTCACACAAAGGCGGCATTCATGCACCTGCGGAGTCTACTACCAGAACCCGTTGTTGTTGTTGTTGTTGTTGTTGTTGTTGTTGTTGTTGTTGTTTTACTGTCGTAATTATTTCCTGTCCTCTGCGCCCCCCCCCCCCCCCCCCCCCCCCCCCCCGCCCCCTGTAAACAGGCCGGAAATGTACCTGTTCGAAGGGAGACAAGTCACGGTAAGTTGAGCGGGAAAAGCAAACTCCTCTCTCAGACAGACATAAATAGAAGTGGAGGAACTCAGAGTCACAGAGGCCTGTCGGGTCTGAGATTCCATGTGTAGGAGCGAGTGGACGCTGATGCGGAGGTGATTTACACCTCATGTGGCCACGGGAGTGTTGACAGTGCGAGAGCCTCCGATGACGATGCAACTTGAGGCTCCTCTCTGAACTGCTCGCGCTCTCTGTCCGACGGAGACACATAGTGACCTTCATTATTACACTGTTGGATTGAATTCCTGCTTATCTCTGTTTACCGACACTGGCTTCGTCACGGTTATCTCACTGAACGAGTCGACCGAAGTAAACAAAGGGGGGTGAAAACCTTACCTCCTTGCTGGGGTTAAAAGAGTGAAGTGTATATTACAGGTCAAAGTGCACTTTGTTGCACAGACATGACTTACTCTGACATGCAGCTGCTGAATGGCTTCATCCCTTATTTTGTTTCTGTTCTCTGATGTTATTTTCAGATCCCGCGGTCCTGATGTGGAATCGGCTGTTCCCAGAGGTAAATCTCTTTCGTGAGCTTGTTTTTGTTTGCTCTGCTTCTTTGTCGACTTGTCGAGAATTTGCCTCAGAATTCTAAATGTACATTTCTCTCTGCAGCTTAAACCACACGCAGACCAGGAGCAGAGATGTGGTGAGTGTTTTACAAACATTATGTGAATCTGTGTGTGAAGATTGAAAACAGAAGAAAAAGAATAGATTGCAGATTTTCTGCCTTTGTTGCAGAGTGTTACTGACCGATGCCAGTAGGTGGCAGCATAACCCCAACAACAACAACAACAACAACAACCGAGGACAATCTTTCCTTATTGGACACACGGAGCTTTTATTGTTTTCAATTTCACGATGTGACTGTGCTTCGATTTCTTTCTCTTTTTAATTGTTTTTTATCACCAGCGATGTTTTCTCCACAATGTACCGCCCGAATCGTGTTGTAGTTATAGCCTGTGTCCTTTCTTTGTTTCTGTGATTTCCAAAGAGAAGCTGACATAATAAAATTTGAAACCTTTCTTTCTTGTTTTATTTTGAAATGCTTGACCATCCCATGTGCCCTCTTGTCTCTGTGTAGAAGCGGTGCGGTGCTCAGGGACCACCACGTGTGGCGCTGCGCCCCTGCCTCTGCTGACACTGCAGACACTTCACTTACAAACGCAGTAGTAACGAGCAGCAGCCGGCGCCTGAATGATTTATGCTGCATTGTGCCGCCCTCAGACCAAACTCTGTCACAGAGCAAAGCGCTCTCACTTCATGTTGCACCTCTGTGTGTTGTTTTGCTCTGTGTGGACCCGGGCAGGTAAAAAAAAAAGTGCTTGTGTCAGCTCTATTTTCCCTTCACATTTTGCAGGAGCAGGATGACTGCACTCGTATGCACCACTTTATGCGCGCGCGCACACACACACACACACACACACACACACACACACACAGATGTACTCAAACATACAATAGAATGAACATCTAAATGGTGCGCAATGTCTCATCTGAGTAATAGCTGCTGTTATGATACATTATTATTATTTATGGGTATATATTGTTTATTTTGGCCTGATACAATATCCATACCATCCACTCCCTGCCACATAGTGGCACAGAGTAGTAGTGGTCTCCGTGGCTGCACCACTGAGGGAGCGTCTCCCCCTCCCTGGCCACCAGAGGGCGCATTGCTGAGTTAATGCCATCTAAGGTTCACTGCACAGTTGTTCCTGCTGTCCTCCTCAACTGCCTCCTCTCTCATCCAGTCCTCATCTGCAAGCCACAAAATCTCTGCTGCTGCTGCTGCTGCTGCTGCTGCTGCTGCATCATGGCCACCACAGGTTAGATGTGTTTTCTTTCCTCCTCCTATTTCACGGGATTGACAGAGGCCCGATGTAGAGTTTGTTACACTGTTCAAAGTTCTGCAGATTGATGCAAAAGTTTTCTCATGGGAGTATGTATAATATTTTGTTCGTTTCCATACTTGGCTTTGTGTAGTTAAAGTGCCTGCTCGTGTCTAAACTAATGGTGATGCATGATTCAGTGTATTAAAGAGTATAATAAAGAGGGTTTTTTTTTTTTTAAACAACACATTTGACTTGTATTTCAATAGAGTTGTCCCATTTGTGTAACGAAAAAACTGGAGATATAGCAAAACCTGCCCAGTCCACTGGGACTGAGGCTTATTGACAGATGGAGTTCTTCACGGTCCGACTCAGGCTCCAGTTTGCACTTTAACAGCCAAATCAATCTATATGTGTCTCCATGTCTCAGCCGAGAGTAGAAATATACAACAGTCCTACACCACAGTAAAAAAAAAAACACCCTTTGCACATTTGCTGCATAGTATTCTCTCTCTGCCCCAGTATTGTGACTGCTGCTGCTGCTGCTGCTGCTGCTACTGCTGCTGCTGCTGCAGGAGGTCCTGGCTCCTAACCCACTTTCACTGCTGCATCTCATTGTGCTGAGCACAGATGCTGCATCGAGCGCCTCTCACTTACTCAGGAGGAGCCAAGGCTGCAGAGCCAGAGAGCTGCAGAGCTCCTGTCTGCCTCCAGCTGCACCTCCCTCTGATCACTCTCTCTATCTCTCTCTCTCTCTCTCTCTCTCTCTCTCTCTCTCTCTCTCTCTTCGCAGAAACGATGTTTACAGACCGAAGTGACTTCGACTATGGTGAGATGAAAACACTGCAACCGGTCACATAATGAACGTCACCACTGTTCAGATGAATCCATCATTGTCCCCCCCCTCCCTGTAGACTATGAGACGTTGCGGACCACGGGGGTCATCCTCGCTGTTATCATGTTTGTCTCAGGCATTTTAATCGCCCTGAGTAAGTCCAGACTTTCATTGAGCTCACGATTAAAGCCCATCATTAAATCCACCTCTCTAACTCCTCTATCGTTCCTCAAACAGGTAAAAAATTCACTAAGTGTGTAAAACCCTCCTCCAAGTAAGACGTGTGGACGTGCGGCCTGTGCATGTTGTATGACTCTGACATGAACCACTGCTGTTTGATGACTAATGCAGAGTTTCCCACAGCTTCTCCTTCTCCCCACCCCCTCCTCTGCCCCAGATGCCCCTTCTCTGAAATGCACCCCCCCCCTCCCCACCACCCCTTGTTCTGCAAACACACACACACCCTGAAACACTCCTTTAACACACTGTACTGTTGTACACCTGCTCCCTTTAAGTCAGTGCTTCTGCATCAGAGTAAGATGAATCAGCTGATCGCATGTCGCTTGTTTGGCTCCGAGAAGAAGAAGAAGAAGGAGGAGAAGGAGGAGAAGGAGGAGAAGGAGAGCTGCTGGACAGAGATTAGGAAAATTGATCATAAGAAATGTGCTGCATATTGATTTATAGTTGATTGATTTGAACCCTGCGGCTTCAACTGTCCCCTCAAATCCTGGCGAGTCACTCTCTTCAGATGAAATACCAAACTGAAGTTGTGGCCACAGGCTTCAAACCTCAGATCCACTCACTGATTATTAGTCATAGTGATGATAAATGTGATTGTTTACAAATGTCCTTTCTCATTTGTGTTTGCAGCTCCAGCTCCTCTGGCTCCCAGATCCCAAAGAAAGAGGGTAAGATCACCTCAACTACTCGTTGATGAGGATGATAATGATGATAATTAATACTTATTATCATCATCGTAATCATAAGAGTTGATGATGATGATGATGATGATGATTATGTGCTTTAAATTCCAATATTCTGTATCTAATGTCTTTCTCTTTTTCAGTTCCTCCTCAAACTGTATAGAAAATATAGTACATACTTGAAAAGACGAGAGAAAGTCATCATGGGAACCACACACACACACACACACACACACACACACACACACACACACACACACACACACACACAAACTTCACAAATAGACACAGAAACTATATACATATATACCTCTGTCAGCTGAATGATCAACAAACAGGGTTTTCTGATGCTTCTTTAATTAGTTTGATCAAGTCTCATATTGAATCATTGAAATCTGCAAAAAAAAACTCATCATCTTCAATCTCTTCAATTTTATATGCTTGAGATTGAGATTATGAACTTGAACATAAAACCATGAATGTCATGCAAAAAGAATCCCCCTAACCATGGGATGTGATGGTTGATGCTTGAGAGCACATTCAAAAAGACGAGAAGCACTAAATGTCTCACCCTTCAGTCGCATGGCTTCGTGTCAACGCGACCCTTTTGTATTAAAGAGCTGACACGTGCATGTACTGTACCTCTGTCCCGCTGATGAGGAGGAACAGACTCATGAGTAGAATAGAACAATTACAGAAAGGAGCTAATATAATATCTTTGTGGAAATGAGAATGAAATAATGTTAGATTTGGAAAATGCTTTGAAACAATGTGAAATCTAGAATATAAGTCGACATGTTGTTTTTATGTGCGTGTTTAGGTTTTATTCAAGATTCAACGTGTTGATGTATTAAAAACCAAATGTGAAACCCAATGAGATCAATGTTTCAAATAAACCTCTTGTCATACTCAGGACAGTTCCCTCCCTGTCTTTGATCATCTGACGGAAACACGATGATGTGGGATGATAATCCAAAGAATTGATCAAATGTCACAATTGACTTCATCAATCTTTGCTTCGTCATCTTTCTATTCACAGGAATTTACAACAGAGGGTGACACACGGTGGAGAAACAGCTCAGAAATTATTCGTCATTCGAATTACAATCAAAACCACCGAAATGACTGTGTTTTTGGTTGTCACGACAACAAAGGTCAGATCGAACGAATCAGATTGACATCCCCAGTGTTATTGTGCTTTTAAAGACGACTCATAAGTTGAGTGTGGAGATATTCGCCCTCATGACTCACGGTTTACTCAGTTTAAGAAACAGTTTTACACAGTAAAGTTTCTTTCTTTTCCCTGCACCACATTAGAATATGATGCATCGATACAGACACAACATCGAATGATACCATCCTCCTTTTTTTTAAAGGCTGGGAGGAAGTGAAACCACCATCAGTGCATCAATGTGATAACTGATGATGATGATGATGATGATGATGATGAAGTGGGGGGGGGGGGGTTGACAGGTTTAAGGGACATTGCATCAACGATTTCACAGAAATCAACATTAAAAGTGGGAGTGTGGCCTGATCAGAACCATAATGCTCTGTTTCCAAATGTGAAGTATCCAATAAATACAAGCTCAATCATAATGTCTCTATGAGTCAACAACATCAGAAGTCATGTTGTAGGATTTAAAAAAATAAAAATAAAAAAGGCTCAGTGGAGGATTCCACGTATCATTAAGACTCAAACCCTTCGAAAAAATAAATAAAGCCCAACCTGCTGTCCCAGACACCAAATCACCGCTCATGACACATGAAAGCATCGTTTGTCAAATCCAATGTGAATCATTCAAACAGGCCAGAGGCTCCCACCAGCTCCACACAATAAAGCTTACATCCCCTTCTCAACAGAGGAAACATCTTCTTATTCCCTCCAAACGAGGATTACGAGTGGTTTTCAGTGGTTATTATTCCAGGTCCTGCAAGGACATGTAGCGGCGTCGGGCCGAGGCGCTGCGTCTCTTCAGCATCAGCTTGAGCTGGAGATGAAAAGAGGTTTTTAAAGGGGATCAGAAAGTGGAGGGGATTTTTTCTTTTCAAAGCTGGACGTGGTGCAGACCTCTCTCTCTCTCTCTCTCTCCCTCTCTCCCTCTCTCCCTCTCTCTCTCTCTCTCTCTCTCTCTCTCTCACCTGCTCTCCCCGAGGGCCGCTCTGCAGCAGGTGCGCCGCCTGGTCGTTCTCCAGGTTGCGGATGCTGGGATCAGCTCCTTTGCTCAGCAGCAGCTGCAGGATCTCCTCCTGGTGGGGGTTGCCATGGAGACCGGCAGCCATGTGCAAAGCTGTGTGGCCATGGGCCTGCGTGCCACAGACAGACGGACACTTTGAGTCTCTCCGGTGTTTCTCGGCACAAACCGCGATTAGGCTCCGCCTCAGCGCAGCAAACCCACCTTCATGTTGACAAAGTCTTTGATGTTGGGCAGGGGAATCCTCAGGAGATAACGCACCAGCTCCACGTTCCCCTCCTTCACGGCCAAGTGCAGCACCGTCTTGTTACTTTTGATTTCCTGGAAGTGGGGGAATCGAAAGTGCAAAGGGGGAAATGAGAGAATGACACCGTGACATTTCAAAAGCTGAGCGAGAGAGAGAGAGAGAGAGAAAACGCGGGGGTGGGGTGGGGGGGCGGCATATCCCCCCGTGTGTTCACCCAAAGGTCATCGAGATCATCTTCACGCCCTGACAGATGTGTGACTGTACCTGGCTGCAGAGGGAGGCTCCGGCGTTCAGCAGCATCTGGACACACGACAGCCTCTCCGACACCTTCATCTGCAGACTGACGTCGGCGTGTCCGCTGGCAGACAGACACCTGTAGGTGGCGCTGTGAGAGATGGCCGCGCAGTGCAGGGGAGTCATGCCTGGGAGAGAAGAGGCAGAGGTGATGAGGACGATGTCCCGTTTATACTCTCTCACGTTTCTTGCGAGTTAAACGAGTGCTTCTCCGCCGGTTCGGCTCTGGGGAGCCAGCGTTGCCACGAGCCGCGACCCACATCGATGGGAGAGAATCCGCGCTCCACGGAGCCGGTGTCGCGCTCTGATTTTTGCCGTGATCAAGGCCCGCGGACCACTTTTGGGTCCCGACCCACCGGTTGAGAACCACTGAGTTAGACGGTCAAAGAAGGAAGACGTTACCTTCAAAGTTTCGGGCCTCCATGTTGACGGCAGGTCTGCTGGACAGAAGCGCCTGCGAGAGACAGATGACCATTTGTTATTGTTTACGTCCGCGCTTATTGTTGTTTGTGTGGGTACCAATGCTCCGCTGCAGCAGGGGGCGCTGTATCGCCCGAAAGTCTTTTTCAAAGGCCAATGAAAACATGGAAGTATCATGAAAAGTGGATACAGTGTTGGAAGCGGGGCCTAATTCTGCCCCCCCCCCCCTTTTATAGTCAACAGGAGCTGGAGCAGTGGACAGTTTGAGAGAGTCTGAGTGTTTTTTCGCCAAGGCGACACTTTGACCTCAGAATGTGTGCGATAGGTTCATTTCTGCTGACTCGTGGCTTCCTGTGACCCCGGGCTTTTACCTGCAGAACACGAGGGAAGCCGTCGTTGACGGCCAGGTGCAGAGCGGTCTGTCCGTTCATGTCACACGCGTTGACGTCCGTTCCCAGAGACAACAGATCTTGTGCGATCTCCGGCTGGTTTGCAGTCACCGCCACCAGTAACGCCGTCTGCACACACACACACACACACACACACACACACACATTGATCAGACACCTGTGACATCACTGTGTTGCTCCGTCCGGACCATGTTGCATGTTGTCGTACCTTCCCCTTGTGCTCTTTGGCGTCGAGCCTCCTCACCTCCCTCAGCCGCTCTGCAGCGGCGTAGGAGTACTCCCTGTCTCCCTTGGCGGCGTAGATGTGCAGGATGCTGATTGGACGAGAGCACAAGATCAATTCGTTATGAATCGGATCATTCGGTGGTTATCCCGTCCCGCACTTTCACTTTCTGCACCTTTGTTTCGAGTTATTGTGTCTTTTGTTTTCGTGAATCTTTCGAGGAGTTTACCTCTGACTCTTGCTTTGTGCTTTCACCACTAAGAACGAAACTCGTACGGAAGTTAATAGAATGTTCACACAACACTGTGATGATGATGATGGTGTGTGTGTGTGTGTGTGTGTGTGTGTGTGTGTGTGTGTGTGTACGTGTGTACTATCAGCGTGAGAGTAATTGCCTTTCAAGGAATGACTGTGTATGTGTGTGTGTGCTCGCACGCGAGTGTGTGACTGTCGTACTGTGTCTTTGAGACAGTGTGTGTCTGTGTGTGTGTGTGTGTGTGTGCCTATGTGCCTTTCATCTCTGTAATCCATCTCTCCTGTGTGTGATGCCTCTCAGTCTCAGACACACAGGGAAACTCCTGTGTCCCCTCCTGCTCACTCACGTGTCTCCGTCCTCGTCCTGTCCCGTGGCCCGGCTGTAATCCATCTCGCTCAGCAGAATCCTGGCCTCCTCCAGCTTGGTGACGTCCATCGTGGAACCAAAGCCCATGTGCGTGCTGTGACTCACGTCCAGAGGAGACCAGGACGAGCCCAAACCTGGATCGGCCACTGGCATCGCACACTCCTGCTAAAAAGCACGATTTCGGTCAGAGTTTACGTCTATATGACCTGTTAAAGGTGCAGTGTGTCAGATTTGGTGACATCTAGAGGTGAAGCTGCGCGTTGTATCCATCACCTCGCCCTCGCCCTTCTGAGCATGATGCAGGGGAACCTGTGGTCGACTTCAGTCGCCATTAAAACTCCACTAAAGTAAAAACATGGCGGCCGCCGTAGAGGGGACCCGCTCCTCATGTAAATACACATTAATTGCGGGATTACACATTTAAGGGTAACGAGAAAAAGATCAAACATTCAGGCGATTATAAATTCATGAAAATGTCAGTATGTAATTGTTTGGTCATATTTTTTAGAGGTGAGAAACATATCACACACTGCACCTTTAAAGGAGCGTCCATGACAATACAAACATGTACTTACATATGTCATGGTGTCTGCTGTGTACACAGGCTGCTGCTGCTGCTGCTGCTGCTGCTGCTGCTGCTGCTGCTGCTGCTGCTGCTGCTGCTGCTGCTGCTGCTGCTGGGGGCTGTACTCGGACGACATGGGGAGGTTGAAGGCCTGAGCGTAGCTGGGCACCGGGACGCCGGGGTAGTAGCCCAGCGTGGGCTCCGGTGCCGGGCTCCAGGGCTCGTAGCTGACCGCCATTTCTGAGAAGCTGCCGGACGATGCGCCTAACACAGAGAGCGGAGGTGCTGAGTCAGCGTTCGACAGCGACACTCACGTGCCAATGGCGGCTCGGGCTCGGCGGGTGGAAGGCGAGTGAGTGTGATGCAACCTCTACCGCTAGATGCCACTAAAGCCTACACACTGTACCTTTACCCACCTATGTCCCACTGGAGTCCAGGAAACCGGGGCAGCGTTTCATCAAAAATAAATAAATAAATAAAGCTACACAAACATACCATAATGTCCCAAACGGTTGCAGACGGACCTCTGAATATGTAGCTATATGAAAAATGAGATTTTCGAACAACACTTGCACACAGACACGTCCACCGTGTCTTCGGGGGGACTCTGCATTAGTGAGTATTTTCAGCAGCAGAGCCGTTTCTGCGGAGTCGACTCAAAATAAACTGGAATGTCCGAGTTCATCAGAATAAAGGAACATGTCAGGGCCGAGCGGCACTGACGGGTTTTAAATAGTGTTTGGAAAATAACAGCGGTCTGAGGTTAGAACCATATACCATCCGGACCACAAGTACCTACGTGCATTTACTGTATATGTTCTTTAGGCTTTTGTGCATCTGAAGTAAACAACACGTATCATATTCAAGTCTCTATTTCTAAAGCAGGGACATGCCTCTTTTATTTATATGTAAATGTGAAGGAGAGCTCAGACTTTGCATTGTTTAGGGCCAGTGACACCATTCTCCTGTCTGGAGGCTACAGGAGCCCGGGATGGACAAACTAGACACCTTTGACTGTTTACTCTTAGAAGTAAAAGTGTGGGGTATTCACATGAAAAATTACCACTCGATGTCACTAAATTTGACACACTGTACCTTTAATGTCCACGCTCACACTTTGTCTGTCTGAGGCCTTAGCTCCCAATGTTATATACATGCTGTATTCAATGTACTGTCATGTCATGTCATGTCATGTCATGTCATGAAATACTATAAAGGGCTGTTCATGTGTTTCTTACCTGCACAGGTGAATACTTCAGCTGGAGGCAACTGCTGGAGGAGAGATAACAGGAGAAATGATGAGTCATCACATCTGTATGTTGTGTCACACTAAGATCTGGATGTGCTGTGTCTGTGTCTGCGTTGTGTGTCTGTGTCTGTGTGTTGTATCTGTGTTGTGTCTGTTTCTGTGTCTGTGTCTGTGTGTCTGTGTCTGTGTCTGTGTCAGTGCCTGTGTTGTGTCTGTGTCTGTGTCTGTGTGTTGTGTCTGTGTTGTATCTGTATCTGTTTCTGTGTCCGTGTCCGTGTCTGTGTGTTGTGTCTGTGTTGCGTCTGTCTCTGTGTCTGTGTCTCTGTGTCTGTGTCTGTGTCTGTGTCTGTGTCCGTGTCTGTGTCTGTGTCTGTGTGTTGTGTCTGTGTTGTGTCTGTGTCTCTGTCTGTGTGTTGTGTCTGTGTTGCGTCTGTTTCTGTGTCTGTGTCTCTGTGTCTGTGTCTGTGTCTGTGTCTGTGTGTTGTGTCTGTGTTGTGTCTGTGTCTGTGTCTGTGTGTTGTGTCTGTGTTGCGTCTGTTTCTGTGTCTGTGTTGTGTCTGTGTCTGTGTCTGTGTGTTGTGTCTGTGTTGCGTCTGTTTCTGTGTCTGTGTCTCTGTGTCTGTGTCTGTGTCTGTGTGTTGTGTCTGTGTTGTGTCTGTGTCTGTGTGTCTGTGTGTCTGTGTCTGTGTCTCTGTGTCTGTGTGTCTGTGTCTGTGTCTGTGTCTGTGTCTGTGTCTGTGTCTGTGTCTGTGTGTTGTGTCTGTGTTGTGTCTGTGTTGTGTCTGTGTCTGTGTCTGTGTCGTACTCTCACAGTGTTTGGAGGCTCAGGACTGGTGTTGTTGGCTGCAGACGGGGACACGGAGGACGACAGTGAGGTCTCACGCCTCCTCTTCTCCTCCAGGAGCTTCTTCACTGTGGGCAGAGTGCAACACGCCTTCTCCTTTGGAGCTGAATCAGCCGAATTTCAAGGGAGACAAAAAATGTTAAAGGTGAGACATGGCTTCACGATATAGAACATTATAAGACACATTAGAGTCAGATCTAATGATGAATGCGCATGAAAGAAAAATACTAGTCTTGATTTTCTATTTTGACGACCTTTTCCAATGATTACTACTGGTTAATATTAAGGTAAACATGAAAGAATTCAATCTTTAGATGTCTTCCTTTCAGAACTATAGAATATGTGGTGTTATTGTGGTGTAATGTGTTTCATATTTTTTTTAAATAAATAAAAGTATGAGGCCACATATATATATATATATAGGTCTATATATACAGTATAATAAATGATCATCTAAATAACATTATTATCATTATGATAACTATTACTATTATTTATAATAATGATGATGATGTTAATGGTAGTATCTATAGTATCGATATTGTAACAACAACAACAACAACAATGAGAATAGAAACGATAATAGTAGTAACGATTGTGTGACAGACTGTGAGTAAGTTGTCAATGATTCTAATCATTTCCAAGAGTCAGAGTCTGAGTCTGACTTCTCATCAGCTCCTCCCCTCCTCCACAGCAGTAGTTTCCTGCTCATCTTAAAACAAAAACACCGACTTTTAAAAGAATGTAAAAAAAAATAAAAAAGATCCTCTCCACCATGAGAACATTTCTCCTCTTCAACAACCGTTTCCACCGACAGGGCAAAGGAAATGAGAAAAACAGGAAAATCACACCACGAATATCAGAAAGTCGTCTGTTTCCAGGTGACACGGTGCGGCCACATCACAGGGCCTCACCCCGCATGCGAGGCGACGGGCTGATATTTCCACCCCCCCCCCCCCCCCCCCCCCCCCCCCCCCCCCC
>JAFBJT010003507.1:15419-35537 GCA_016785325.1 Chascanopsetta lugubris | reverse complement strand
AGAGAGAGAGAGAGAGAGAGAGAGAGAGAGAGAGAGAGAGAGGACAATAAATAAATTCACTCTTGTTTGTTTGCGGCGCCGCTCTGCAAAGAAACAGGCGGAGCAGCACAGCCCTGTTACGTCAGACAAGACAGACTCTGCCGATGTGGGGAACATGTGAGGGAATGAGTTCTATTGTCTGCCAACGACGCATCGTAACAGACACTGAAATATAAATCAATCCTTTACTGCGACCTGAGTGTGGGATTAGTTGTAAACTTTGCCTCTGAATAGGAGCGTGAACATGACAACAGAGGCCGACAGACACTTTCCCATTGGATGTCAGCGCGGTACCTTTAGTTGGACCAAGAACATTTCATCATACGTGTTCGGTGAAATTTCAAAAAATTTGCAATTGGGCAATACTTGGATATGCAACACAATACTTGCATCGCATTCCCGCTCAAAAGCTGCAGTGCGCGGGATTTTGGCCGCTCGTCTTTGTAGGGGACGAGCGGAGAAAGAGGCGGAGCAGCTCCACCCTGTTGCGTCCACGCGCTCGGACGCTGCTGATGTGAGGGACGCGCGAGGGAATGAGACCAGCAGCCCCTCCGCTCGGCCTCGCTCTCCTCCGGCTGTCACTTTGCGTGTCTGGGGATGCGCGAGACCCTCATTGCCCCGTGCACCCAGCTTGCACATGCAGGCCTGTGGGTGTCGGGGGTTTTCTTGGGAGGAGAGCGAGCGCGGCAGGAGGGCCACTAATCATATTTAATACAGCAGGGCCTGAGAGACTTTATACTAAATCCCAGTTACATAAGGAGCTTTGGGGCAGAAGCAGCCCCCCCCCCACCCCCCCACCCCCACTCCCTCCTCCCTCCCGACCCTCTCGCAGCCATGCAGGACAGGAGGACTTTGGATTCAGATTGCATCTGTGACCTCAGTCCACTAAATCTCTCTGCAGTCTCTCTATGTGTCACTTAGCCGAACACACATCCGTCTTCAATGCATTTCCACCCTTCTTATTCCTGCTTCTCATTCATCCTTTATCTTGCCTGTTCCCTCGGTCTCACACTTCAGCTCAGAGCGTCACGCCTTCGGAAACACTGGGGACTTTGGTATGAAAGCAGCAAATTGGTATTTCATGCTTCTGTATTGTCCTTTGTGAGCGAAAATAACAACAGCCTGAGTGGAAGGAAATTACAGCGTCTTAAGGAATAAACCATGCAGAGCATATTCGTCGTGTTCGAAAGGGATTTATACGTTTACATGTATGAGGACACTCTATTAACTGCACTTCAAAGGAGTTGATCATCTGATACAGACATATAAAGGACATAAATGAGCACCCAGCTATGTACTCTTTATTATCTAATAATTGTTTACTTTGCAACATATCCATATAATTTATTCATGACTGTGAATTTGCTACCTCCACAATGTGCTGAGGTTCCGGGATTTCTCTTGTCCGTTATTGTTGTTTATTTGCTTGTATTTTGTGGGAAAATCAATTATTTACACTAAAAAGGGCAATAAATGTATAGAAATAGAAATTTTGTTCCAAAAATAAACTTGGACGCACTTTTGATGTACAAAAAATAGAAACATGATGAAAGTTTAACTTGAATTACGAGTAAATGATAATGAATAAATGTCCATTCTCTGTGCATATAAGAGATATTAAACAATGAAAATGGTATTTTTAATCTATCTGCAGTGACTTAAATGTATAAATTGTATCTTAATTACCTATGTTATGTTATTGTTTTACACCACAACAGAATAAACAAACACCTTTTGGGATTCTATGGCACAATGTTGCTTTAAATATGAGGATCTTCTCTTGTTTTGAAACTTCTTAAGCTTTGTGTCATACCTTAGATCGGGTAAACAAAATGTTGTGCACATAAAAAAAAAACCTCTATGTGCAGAGTGTCAAAATTAATCCTGTGTATTTCAAGCTCTGCAAACAAAACACGGATCCTGCTCAGACACGAATGCGCAGGCACGTATTTATAGATTGTTTACATATTCACAGATCACATGCATCTCATCCCTCAAATGCAGATGTTTATATGCGTACAAACCTGCAGAGCCCAGACTT
This sequence comes from Chascanopsetta lugubris, assembly GCA_016785325.1. NCBI lineage: Eukaryota > Metazoa > Chordata > Actinopteri > Pleuronectiformes > Bothidae > Chascanopsetta > Chascanopsetta lugubris. The sequence goes on along the minus strand of JAFBJT010003507.1, from coordinate 33,457 downwards.
TCAGACTGAGAATTTCTGAATATGTACATTAAAAAATTGAGTATATGGGACAGCGTGGGGTTTAGTATCTTGCCCAAGGACCCTTGGGGGGGATGCAGGGGTTGAACCCCCAACCCTCTGGCCAGAGGACAGAGCCTCTAACCCCTCAGCCACAGCTCACGCAGCTGAAGTTCCATGGCCTCCTGTCCTGTAATGGCTTACGGTTACATTAACATTCCATGGCAGAAGGGGGCGCTCTTTATCACTGAAAACCAATCTTTGCATTTCAATCCACTTCCTGTTTGAGCTGACGATACACCTCTAATATCACCTGACCAATCACAAACGATGTGACCGGCTGGCCAATCAGAGCCGTAGGGGATTTCTGTTTGGGAGGGGGGGGGGAGCCCTGCAGAGCGTGTCAGGGAGTGAGTGAAAACAGGAGCTGGGGCTGTGGACAGCATGAGGACACTGCACCATTTAACTGAGTCTCCCTCAAAGAGCCAGTGTTCTCTCTACCGTGACCTGGATCACGCAGGTCACCTTGCTGGCACATAACACGACTGTTTACTAGTTTATATAATATTCTCTCATTCTTACAGAAGCAATTTGGCCCATACATGCAAACTGCGATTCCTCGTGCCAACTTACTTACAGACTAAAGCGTTTGTGTGATGAGGGGCAGAAATGAGTTGGAGTGGAGGCTGTAATCCGTGTCTGAGCTAATGACAGCTGAAAGATTCGCCTGTGGTGGATCCTTTGACCAGATTATTGACTCTGCCAGATTTACCACGATGTTTATAAAGCGGGGCCAGAAGCAATTCTCCCCGTTGTGACGTCTAAAGCGCTTAGTGATACTCGTAAGTGTTTATTTTGCGGTGACATTTCTGGACCCAAAGGATGGAAACTCGCAGCTTAGATATCCCAAATATCTTGTTAGACAGGGATGAAAACAACCGTCGTTTGCGGCTCGATCACGATTAGAGGAGAGAGCGTGACTTTTTGAAGCCACGGCAGCTTCGCAGCAGGGGACTCACCAGGGCGCACAGCAAGTCCACGGCCTCCAGGACCAGCTCCTGGTGGCCGATCCTGGACACGCCCAGATCCTCCAGCTCCTGGTGGGTGATCCGCAGCAGCTGGTCCCCCCCTACTTTCTCCTTCTCGAAGGTCTTGATGTACTGCTGCAGGCAGTCGTCCAGACCTGAGGGACACAGGAGGGACACATTTAAAAAGGTGCAGTGTGTAAGATTTGGTGACCTCTAGAGGTGAAGTTGCATGTTGCATCCATCACCTCACCCTCACCCTTCTGAACATGCAGGAGAACCTATGGTAGACTTCAGTTGTCATTCAAACTCAAAAGATGTTGAGTATGTCCACTTGTGGTATGGTAAAAACATGGCGGCGCCCGTAGCGAGGACCCACTCCTCATGTAAATATATATTTATGGGCTCATTCAAAGTTATTCATGAAAATGTCGGTATCTAAGCGTTTTGTAATATTTCTAGAAGTGACAAAAATGACTTGCACTGCACCTTTAAGGGTAATGGAAAAGTATGCTACATTTAGCTGATTTTAAATTCCTAAACATGTCAGTATGTAATTGCTTCGTGATATTTTTTTTATAAGTGACAAAAGTGACCAAAATCATACACACTGTACCTTTAAGGACAAGTGCATCATGGTGAAAAGTCTGTTCACTGGACTCAATTTGCATAACGTGCTCAGATGGATGGATGGAGCCTCCTTGCCAGACACTGCTCTCACTGTAAAGTGTAAACACAGCTTGCGGGGCTTTGCATGTGTTTGTGTGTTGAAGTCCATGTCTGACACTTTCCTCTACATCAACAGTCCCAATGGTGCATTTCCAGCCTTTAACCATGAAAGGCTTTCAACTCAGAAGGAGCAGAATGTTTTACATCATTCAATGATGCAGTCTTGATGAAGTTCAGTAGAGCGTAAACAACAAGCATCTCCTGTCTGCAGCCAGGATTCTTACACCAAATGACCAAAGTATTAGATTTACCTGCAATTTACTCTTTTGGATTTAAAGGTGCAGTGTGTACAGTGTTGGCCATTTTTGACACTTCAATTACCATCACATACAGACATTTTCATGAATTTATCATCACTTTAATGTATTTTTTCCCCATTACCCTTAAATGAGTCCATTAATGTATATGTTCACGAGGTGGGGGTCCTCTCTAGGGGGGCTGCCATGTTTTCACAGCAGCCCACAATGGATGTACGCAACATGCTTTGAGTTTTATTGACAACTGAAGTCTACCACAGGTTACAACATGCAACTTCACCTCTAAATATCACCAAATCCCACACACTGCACCTTTAAGTAGAAAAACTACTCGAGACATTTCCATGGAACTTGGTGGACGGATGGGACACAGGCCAGAAGGCCCCCCCATTAAACCTGGCATGTGCCCAGACTCATCCAGGATTTTCTTTCTTTAACATTGTGACATTGGACTTTTTCTACATTTTCACAGACTGTTTAATGCTAATGAAAGTCCAGGGCACTGGTACAGTTGGCTCACTGGATTTGGAACATCGGAACATCGTAACTCGTTTGATCAGATAATCAAATGGCAGCGACACAATGTAATTAAGTATGTGGACAATGGAAGTTCAAACTGAGCCTCAGAATGAGGAGGAGGGGGGAGCTCAGGGATTTTGACAGTGCCAGTATTTCAAATACCGCTGATCCTCACACGCAACCATCAATGGAGTTTACAGAGAATGATCGGAGAAAGAGAAATATCCAGTGAGCTGATCTGTGGGTAAAAAGAGCCAAACTCACTCTAGCTCACAGAATAACTACATTCACTCAAATGTATGTGGATAGATTGATAAAAAAAAAAATTTAAAAAAGGTTTGTACAGGTTAGTTAGTATACAGAGTAGTTTGCAATGTATTATAATCTACACAGTAGGTGCTAAATACACAAACTAAAAGGAATCAGAGCTGTTATACATTAAACCAGACAGTAAAATGGAACCCCAGATTGATGTAATTAAAATAACCATTTAAGAAGGTGCATGAATATTAGCTTGGACACAAATGTTCAAAAATGAATCAGTACTGTTGAGGATTAAAGGAAAGTGTAAAAATGGAATTAGAAAACTGTAAATAGAATGTGGGTTGTGTTCTATATATACCTATATATATCTAACAAAAAATCTGTAAATACATGTGTTTGTATACACATGAGGTAATGATTAAAGGTCCAGTCTGTAAGATTTAGGTGATAATATGTGTGCTCTCTATTTAGAGAAATAGATTATGAAATTGAAAAACATTGAGTCCATAATCACCTAAATTGTCCAAACTCTAGAATGAGCCCTGTATACACAGGCCTGAGTGGACGAACCTCACACCTTTGGAGTTCAGTGATAACTGCAGGCTCACACATGCTTGGAAGGTAAAGGGGAGGTCAGGGTCATTCGGCTGCAACACGCACCTTCCCCACTGAATGTTACTCAATGCTTCACTCTGGACCTTGAATTCAATACAGCAGCATCACAAACGAAAATCCCCCATAATGGGCCAAAAACTCAACACGTAGGTAGTTGCTCTGTAAATACATATTCTTTTAACATTGGGTGTGTAGAGTTATTTGTAATTTCCACCCTCTGGATCTATCCAATGGGTGCTTATTTGCGCATATGAGATAGTTGAGTGTTTGCAGAGAGTGCTCTGCATGCTAACTTTGAGTGGTGGGGACAGAGACTGGCCTTTGTAAGACTTATTTCTATACACTCTGATTCCATTATCTCAGCAAGAGATGGACACACACACACACACACACACGCCCACACACACGCACACCCACACACACACACACACAGACCAACAACTCCATGCTCATCTTGTCCTTTCATCTCCGCCGTCCAATCATATTCATGCGACTCTGCGCTTTTGCCTAAACCTGATCAAGCATTCACTTTGGGTCGAGCTGGCGGCGCTGCACCGGAGAGGGGAAGACACAGGGAGTTTCATGGCTTTGCATAAAATCTAAAGGCTTAACGAATCAGCCTCTTTAACCAAGTTAATTGAGACTCATTACATCGATGAAAGTATTTCCCGCGTTGCCACGGAAACCATGCAAGCAGGACTTTGGCAGGGGTTTATCCCCCCTCGACCGAGGGACCAAAATAAATAAAGAAGTAAGTGGAGAGAGGAGAGGACGCGTTCCAATATGTGACTGTGTGGCAGCACGGAGCTGATTCCATTTCCAATAACGCAGACACCATGTGAATGAGCTTAAAGGAGCAGTGTGAGAGATTCGGTGCTGAAGTTGCATGTTGTATCCATCAACCTCACCCTGACCCTTCCGAGCCCTCGGTTGTCATTAAAACCCCAAAAGAGGGTTGGTATGTCCGCTCTGGGCTACTGTAGAAACATGGCGGCCCCCGTAGAGAGGACCTGCAGATACACATTGATGGGCTCATTTGAGGGAAATGGGAAGAAAAACACAATGAAAATGTGGGTATGTCATGAGTTTGTGATGTTTTTCTACCAATGGCAGTGACGAGAATGAATGGAATCGTACACACTGCACCTTTAAAGGCTGCAGTTGCATGCTGTATCCCATCAACTCACCCTCGGCCATCTATGGTGGCCCTCAGTTGTCATGAAAACTCAAAAGATGTTTAGTCCGTCCACTTTTACGACTGTAAACTCCCCATGTGAATATACGTTCATTGGCTCATTATAAGGTCACGGAAAACAACGAAACATTTATGCGAATTCATGAAAATGTCATGTGATTGTTTTGTACGATTTTTAGAAGGGGACAAAAAAAATCGTACACACTGCACCTTTAAAGTTAGGATTGAAAGTGTGAGATGAACGCTGTTGTAGTTGGACTGAACTGATCCTGCGCCTCTTGGTGCAGGACGTTTAAAGAGCGTGGTGTCGCAGAGAGCCTCTCCAGATGGAGACTGCTTTGCTGATTGCAGCGAGCGATCCCTCCATCACTGCGCTCATCAGTTCTGCTCCGTCCGGTTCACTCAGATTATCCGGCGACGAGCAGAGAAATTTAAAAGCGCAGCACTGACACCGTCCTGATCTCCACTCCAGATAATCCCTTAGTAATGTGAGGTAAGAGACGTGTTTGCATTGTTGTAATGGGGTTTGTGGTAATCGTGCTTGTCATTGATCACTGTCATTGTGTGTGTGTGTGTGTGTGTGTGTGTGTGTGTGTGTGTGTGTTGTGTGTGTGTTGGGAGTGGAGGATAAAACTGATACCCATCACAACACATGAATTCTCCTAATGCAGCCTGTCACAGAGAATTAAGATATTATACTAATCCTGTCTATGCCTCGAAACACCATTTCTAAAAACACAATACTGAAGGTGGATGGTGTGTGTGTGTGTGTGTGTGTGTGTGTGTGCGTGTGTGCGTGTGTTGCTACTGTGCAGCTTGTCAGGAGCACATCCCCAGTCAAAGCAGGAATTCTTTTGTGTTCCTCTAACGGGAATCTTTTCTTTAAGGCGCCTTTGTCACAGCTGGGAATGAAGCGTAGTCACACACACACACACACATAACACATATACACACAAGAGGGAGGGGAAGGGGGGGGGGGATGTGCACAGCATGATTGTGAGAAGGTCACAGGGCCCCTATTTGGCCTCCAGTGACATCACGGAGCGGTATGCTAATAATGGGAACCGCGAACGCTGCGGGGCAAAGCGCCGAGAAAGGATGGGAGACACCCCTCACCCACCCCCACCCACCCACCATCACCACCCCCCATTTCCTCCCTCCCCCCCCCTCTCTCTCTCTCTCTCTCCCTCCCAGTGTCTCTCAGTGCCACTCTGTCCCTCACTTTAAATTACCGTTACTGGGCTCAGGGCGCAAGGAATCGTCTCTGCTCCACTTGTCAGATGTGGGACAGTGAAGAGCCCTCGTTCATATCTCACCCGCCTCACATTTCCTCACTGGCGCTGACAGATCATTAAAAGGTGCAGTGCGTGAGATTCCGCTACATTTCTGTCACCTCCATCTGTAGATACAAATGATGCATCTTTACCAATATATAACCACCTGAATGCCCAACGTTCTTTTCACACGGCCCCAAAATGAGCACTCCGCCAGGAGTGGGTCCTCTCTGTGGTGGCGGCCATGTTTTTACAGTAGCCCAGAGCGGACATGCAAAACATCCTCTTCATCGCCAGGGAATTGGCATACATTGTTCTGCACGCTTGAAAGGGAAGGGTGAGGGATGCAACGTTCAACTTCACCTATAAATGTTATGAAATCTTACACACTGCACCTTTCTCTGCTGTGGTTCGTCTGTCTTTGCCTCTCTCAGCATCATCATCATCATCATCATCATCATCATCATCATCATCCTCTAAATATAAAAAATACACAGCACTGAGGTTTTAAACGCCGCCATCGGATTCGTGCACAGCTTGTACAACACAACTCCTGCTGACAGAGGTCTGAACCCTGCGATCATTATATGTCTGATCCAGCAGAAAAAGGCCTTCGGGGCTTAGAGTTATGACTAAGTGTGTGTGTGTGTGTGTGTGTGTGTGTGTGTGCACACGCCTGTATGTGTGTGCATGCGTGGGTTGAGGCGGTAAAAGATGACTGTATGGATGTGTACGTCTCATCTGGAGCATCTCTGAAGGGCTGTGTCCTGACACGTGAGCACGTGGCCACAGCAAAACAACACACGGACAACAACACGCCGCCTCCGCCCCGACAATCACACGCCTCCGTCATGCGTGCACACGCAGCCTCTGGACACCTCCACATCTCACCCACTTCAGACAAACGTCACGTGCGGCCATGATGATCAGTGTTTTAATGCAAATGAGAGATTAATGCTAATGAGTCATCGGCGCCTCAGCGGCTTCCCTGCGTGGACACTTGAATCAGGAAGGAAGGAAACCTCTCATCCAGCGCTCAAGACACAATGAGTGATTCATTCACCTCTTCAACGCCACATTCACAACCACTCTGTTTACTTTTGGTTTGACTTCACCACTTCGCTGCCACAAAATACACAGCGACATTAGCGGAGAACACCCTTGTTTTGCGGTTTGCATTGTGGGTGAACACGATGGGAATTGCACACAAGTTAAGATAAGGGCTGCAGCAACCGATTGATTGATTGTTTGCACGTCTCCTGCACTCTGTCAGTGGATGCACCATGCACGCTAATAAACAGCAACAACAACAACAACAAAGGACCTTGTTGCACGTCTCTGAGGTAAAAGCAGATTTTTCTGTTGTCATGCGCAAGTTGTTAGAAAGTGTTGGACAATAAAACATGCCCATTTTCAAATGACCAGCAGGAGAGGATCCAATGTAGCTCATGTTGTAATTAATCAAAACCGTCATTGATTATGAAAACAGTTAACTGTATAGCAGGCCTGGGTCATAGGTCAAGGGTCATCCAGAGAGGTTATAGCAATACTTCAAATCAGTGCACTCTTTACGTTACATATCCAGTTTAACCGTTTCAATTTGCAAATTCCTTGATTCAAGAGGAGTTTGAGGTTTAATCTCTGTATCCAATTAAATAACACATCAGTTCATCATTAAAATAGTTGTCTGATATGCATTTTGCAGCAGTGCAATGAGAATCCACACCCTAAATTCCTTTGAATCCAAGTGTGTTCCATCACCAGTATTCTGCTTACTTTATGAGATAGTCCAATGATCCATAAACCCTCAAAATACTAACAAATATGAGCCTCACCTCAGGTTCAACTTATCTAGTCTCGTCTTAGAGGCCTGGTGCTGTTCCAAGTCACTTCTTAAGGACTTGGGGTGGGGGGGGGGGGGGGGGGGGGGGGGGGGGGCGGGGGGTGATCTGTGGATCCACAGTTTTTGCAGAGATGTCTCTGCAGCACAAACGCATTCAATTACACTACACTGTGATAGCACCATGCACTATATGTACATATGCAGACCCTGACCCCAGATCCGGAGTGAAGGGGTTAATTATTTGGGTGTAATTGCTAGATAACAGCCCCCCCCCCTTCCCTCTCTCCCCCCTCCGCGCCCCCTTCTCTCTCTCTCTCTCTCTCTCTCTCTCTCTCTCTCTCTCTCTCTCTCTCAGCCCCTACCCTCTAACAATAAGCACTGCAGGATACAATAGAGAGGCTTTTAAGGCGTTTTGTGCCATTAGGGTGCGTGAAGGCGGCGGAGGAGTCGGCTCCTCCACGTTCGCGCGGAATAAATCGATCAAATGATGTAAGAGTGTGATTAAAAGGCTTTGAGGAGGCGCGTGTGGATGAGGTGAAAACAGCCCGAGGCTCAGCAGGTGTTTTGTTCTCCTCGGGCATCTCCCCCCCTCTCCTCACACAGATCCAGTGCAAAGCGGCAGTTTGTTGTTGTTGTTGTTGTTGTTGTTGTTGTTGATTATTTTGATGATCGACATCGTGATGCTTACCTTTCATCCAGTCCACCACTTGGCAGGAGCTCCACTTGCTCACTGGCTCCATCACCAGAGCCATGACAGAAGTTTGTTTTGTTTGGCTTGACAAAAGAAGACGAAACACGCCCACCTAAATCTTCTGTCCTTTAAAAAATATGTATCGAAAAATATTAACATGCAAAAAAATAAAGGCTCAGCTGGGGAGAGGTGTTTACAAACAAAAAGGCTGCAGGGGCTCCACCAGGTCCACAAGGATGAAAAATAAGGAGGCAGAGCGCAGACTTGTGCACATTCCTGTGCACTTGCTTCACACAGAGCCACTGCTGCTGCTGTCGCTTTTGCTGCTGCTGCTGCTGCTGCTGCACTTGTCATTCACGTCAGGCGCAGAGGCGGAGATGCTGGTGGGTCTGTGCAGCCCGGGCCCCCTTCCCAAACACATCCCTGCCCAAGCGTCCACCGTCCAGAGCTGAGCGGAGGAGAATCATCCCGGTGTCTGCGAGGAGAGGCAGAGCAGCTCCGAGCATCCTCCCTCCCTCCCTCACACACACACACACACACACACACACACACACACACACACACACACACACACACACACACACACACACACACACACACACACACACACACGGAGTCACAGCCCCTCAGCACTTGAAGTATGAGGGTATGGAGGGCGATTAGTGCCACACGGGGACTGGCAAGACTGTATTGTACTGTGGAGCAGGCTTGTGTTATTTAGGTGTTAAAAAAACTTTAGAATATGAAGCATACTTTTTTTGAAGTGTCAATACATTTAAAGGTGCAGTGTGTAAGAGTTTCGTATATTTTTGTCACTTCTATCTGAACATAGAAATGATAGACTATCATTTTACAAATGTATAATCATCTGAATATATGACGTTCTTTTCACATTACCCCAAAATGAGCCCTATAATGTATATTTACATGAGGAGCGGGGCCTCTCTATGGGGGCCGCCATGTTTTTACAGTAGCCCAGAGCAAACATACTAAACATCATCTGAGCTTTATTAACAACTGAGGGCCACCATAGGTTCTCCTGCATGCTTGAAAGGGAAGAGTGAGGTGAGGGATACCAACATGCAACTTCACCAGTAGATGTCAACAGATCTTACACACTGCACCTTTAAAGTCAGATGAATGACAATACTCTGCCTGTATAAGTGTTTAGTTCCAGTTATGAAGGTGGAGAGGAAATTGTATAAGAACGCTCTGGTGCATTCTGAATGGTTTCTCTATGTAAACGTTTGCAAGTTCTGAAGGAATGGCAAAGTTAAATGTGTTATTTTGGATTTTAATTAAAAGCATACGTACGTATATAAGATTACTCTTGTGTGATATTCATTAAAGAGTGTGTTAACATCAAATTTATGACTAAATCTTTTTCAGAAATCTACTTTGATGGCTTGAACATGTCTCATAAAACCACCAAGAGTTTCAAACCATCTTGGACTAGACTTAAAAGGCCTCCAGAGTCTCCATTACTATGGCAACCATGTTAGTTTCAACCTTCCACAACAACTCCAGATGCTCCTTTAACCCCTGGTACTTCTCTATCCACTCATGATCCCTCTTCCTAAAGAAGATAACAAGTCAAAAAAAAATAAAAATTCAACCTCACAGTAATGACCACTTTTTCAAAAGGACCATGTTGTGATGCAAAGCACCAACAACTGGCAATGGGAAAGGTCACTGTATCTTTGCTGTACCAGTAATTATGAATCCCTCTTGCCCTGCGCAGGCCACCGGGCCCCAGTGCCTCCTCCCGAGGGGCTGAAAACAACAAGAAGGAATCATAGGTGCCACAATGACCCCATGACCCCTCCATACCTAGATTTCCACCCACGGACACTGTGAGTCATCAATACGGAGGCACCGATGCAATCGATGAATCCATATAATCGATTACTGATCTGGGAACAAGCTGAACTTTGCACATTCACGGCACAAATATAAACAGCCGAGCAAATACAATGATAAAGTCTTTTACACTCATTGGTTCCTCTGCTTCTCCCGCCAGTTCTGGGGACACTAATCACCCTCCATACCCAGCACTGTTTCCTCCCGCCGCCTTTGTCACTGCTCACGCCTCCATCACACAAAGCTCAGTGTAGTGGAAACTCAGTGGTGCCTCTGTCACCACAGAGACCCAGGATGCTTATTCCCATCATACAGCCGATTTAGAATGTAAACATCAACTTCATTGTCACTTGAACCCTAAATACCCGTCTCACTTTAAGCTGTATTTGTGAAGAATGAGGAGCCAGTGAAGCAGAAAGCTCAGCAGTGTTAGTTCTGACATGGACAGAATCAATAATCATAAATAAATCCTGAGGCAGAAAGTCAAACAGAGTGAAGCTGGATACAATGCTTTCACTTACAAATTGAAATATACAGTCACACGCACAGCTCCTCAGACCACCATTAGAAAATATGAATCATATTGTGCAGAATAGCCAGGAGCAGATTGCAGAGCTGCTCTGACTCTGCATGCACACAAACACTCACAGTATTTACATTTAACATAAATCCTAACTGACTGCAGCACTCCACCACAAATTAATTTCCCTTGGGAGTGATGCAATAATTCATTTACATTCAATTATACAACACTGAACAGTTCATGAAAGTCACCTAATTTCCTCATTTATGGTATAAAAAGATCTGGATTTTGCATATTAGCATTATTTTGCAAACAATTATTTGAAAGGAAAATATTACTTATTTCAATAATACATTTAAACTGCATACATTTCTAGAGGGACCAAGGTGACGTTTGTATTTTGTAAATACTGAACCAAATGAGTATTAACTGAATATATGCATTCATCTATGTTATGTTTACTCATTTTCAGATGCTTAATCATTTGTTTATTTATGTAATTATTTATATATTGTTTACCTTTTATCCACAGTGGGATGTCAGTAATAATCAAATTATACTATATGATAGTATGGTATAACATATCATTTTATAAGAGGACATAAACATTGTTAATGCTTTCTTTCCGTGAGGCCTTTTTATTTTGATGACCTAGTTTTTTGTTTTTTTTCATTCACCATAGACAGTGATATATTGTGTTTTAGTTGTATCGTTACATAGATAAAATACATATTCAAACATCTGAAACAATCAACTGTTATTTGACATACAATAGTGTTATTCCACCGCAGATTAACCCTCCTACTGTGGGAGAGTGCTGCTGTTTTCCATTTTCCTGCCACTCGGGGGCGACATTTATTTTGAGGCGCTCTGCAACTCACAGGAAGAAGAAGCAAAGGGCGGGGAGTGCTTAGACATAGGAGATAGCAGTTATGGAGGTAAGTTGTTTACAGTTGTAATAAGTGAGAATAACGCCTGTATACATTCCTCACCGCTGATAGTGTTCGGCTGGTGGACACGCTGTGACGGACTGTCACTATTAAATATGAAGACGTCAGATTATGAGCGTCGATTTGATAAGAAACTTATTATAACCACGTCATTATTTGAACATGGCGACGACAAATATGGCAGCGGTAGGTTTTACTCGTGTGTTCACATTGGCTGTTGGTGTATAATTTAAGAAGAGTTACAACCTTTCACATCAAGAGTTAGGTACGAGTGACAGTAAGAGAATGAGCATTAAACGTAAAATAAATAAATAAAGACAAAGAATGACATATGCGTTTAGCTTTCTGTTGAACATAACTGAGAGGTAATAATTCTTGTTTTTACTTTCAATTTCTTTTAAATGATAAAACTGTGAAGATGGACTTGGTAGAATCAGCAATACAACATATATATAGATATACAGAATATTTAATCACGTTGAGCTAATTTAGAGATCCCGTTTCTTTTCAACAGGTATATAAATCTACACGATTTTTTTTTATTTTATAAATGTTTATTATTTTATGCTCATAATCATTTTCAGTTCTTACTTTGTCAGCACATGAATTATGGGCCAAGTTTATTTTTAGATGATCATTTAGTCAAAGTACTTAATGTTTTGGTTCTGTGCTTTGAAACTTGGTGATCACCTACTACAATTTGAAATTTGAAAAGTACATTATTTCACTATTATTTGTTTTCATTCAATAGATGTAAAGTAAATGTATTGGGTGAGAAAACTGTCTTGGCAATGTAGAGAGTAAAAGTAAATATGTTAAAAGAAAAAGTATAAAAAGTTTAGACGTTACTATATTAGCAGAATAAAAAAAAGTCAGAAGAGGCCAAAAAACGGGATTTTCACATTTTGCCTTAATATAGAATATTAGATATAATTTTTAATTTATAATATTTTAATGCCTTAATATAAAACGTAAAAGAGTTGATACGTTATTTTCCAGCATGTTTGATTCCCAGTTAAGATGATGACTAGGTACTTCCTGATCCTGTCGGTCTGGAGCTGACCCCCTGTCAGACACCATGGAGGACAGTGATCTGGTGGCCATGGCCATGGCCTCAGACGGATCCATCGGGGAAGCAGTGTCAGGTAGAGGGCAGCAGTTTGCAACTAATGAAGATGAGGATCTCTACTACATCCCTGAAAGACGGCAGTCTCTCGACTTGGGACAATGGTCAGGAAGTCCAATGGACACCAACAACTGGTACTGAAGTACAAATATAGTCAAATGAAAATCCTGCCTAACAAAATAGACACTAAAAAAAAAAACATATGGATTTTTCAGGCAGTATGTGCCACGGGCCTCGTCTCCACCTCTGAGCTACACAGCTCAGGCCACTGATGAGAGCTCCGTGGACATGAGCGACAGATCTTCTACAGGGTACAAACTAGACACAGACATTTGTTAAAGGTGCAGTGTGTACGATTTCGCTCAATATTTGTCAATTGCATATGTAAGTAAAAATGACGTGCTGACATTTTTATGAATTTATGGTCACCTGAATGTATGACTTTGTTTTGACAGGACCGTAAAATGAGCCCTTTAATGTAAATTTACGACAGGAGCAGGTCCTCTCCATGGGGAAGGGGTGGGGGGGGGCGTGCCATGTTTTTACAGTAACCCAGAGTGGATATACCTTTGAGCTTTAATGACAACTGCGGGCAACCATAGGTTCTCCTTTATGCTCGAAGGGTGAGGCGATGGATACAACATGCAACTTCACCTATAGATGTCACCAAATCTTACACACTGCACCTTTAAAGGTTACATCAGTGCATACATCTCACACAGAAGCTCTGCCACATGGTGTTCAGAAACTTGGAACAGTGTTCAAGAAAAACTTTAATTCGATATTTTAACCTCTTGCATCTTCTTGATCGCAGGATCCAGATGTACAGATCAGACTCGTTCTCAAGTGGCTACTCGTTTGACAGTGAAGATTGTGAAAAGAGGATCTGCAAGTAAGACAGACTTGTGTGCCTGCACGTGTGTACACTCCCTTTCAGTCCACGCTAGACTGACGCTAAAACATGTCTTAAATCTCTTCAACCGGTGCATCAACAGGATCAAAATCAATGATACCGACTCTGAGACTTCTGCTGCACTCGATTCAAACCAAGCAACAAATGAGATCAGCCATCCCTCTCTGACGGTGGCCTTCACTTTCACGGTCTGTCGGTGTTCCCTCACTGTTTCTGATGAATCACGATCCAGACACACTTTACTTCAGCGCAACAACACTGAATCCTGTCATTCTGTTCGAATCAGACCATCAGTGATACCCTTCGGAAGCTGTCAGAGGAAGCTTTTATCATGTTCAAGACGATGCTGTGGAAGCTTTATCCTAAATCCTTCAGCACTTCTCCACAAGACATGGACCTGGTGGACCTGGTGGACCGGCTGCTCGAGTCCTTCAGCCTGGAAATGTCTGTGCAGGTCACCACAAACATACTCGAAACAATGAGGCAGAAAAAAGTTGCAGAGTACCTCCAGACTTTGTGCTACAGAAGTAAGTGCTCTACTCAAACGTCTAAAGCTCTTGTTATCGTCAGTATATTTTGAATGAAGTCCATCGTTTTCTTTTTTCAGATGAAGTGCGTCATGATTTATGCGAGACCCTGAAGAGGACATACAGTGAAGTATTAGAGGACACTGCCAAAAGGCCCTTTGATGACGTCTTCACAGATCTCTACATTACCCCAATGTGCAATAACGGTCCAAATATTCAGCATGAAGTCATGACTATAGAAAAACTGGACAGCAACCAGGATGCACAGATTTGCATTTCCACTCAGGATATTTTCACCAGTGGAAGAACGGAGCACTACAACACCAACCTGATGTTGATGACTGGAGTGGCAGGGTCAGGGAAGTCAATGGCAGTGAGGAGGTTAGTCCTGGATTGGATTGAGGGGCGGTCCCACAAACACATATCTTTTTTGTTTCCCGTGTCGTTCACAGAACTCAAACAGTTTGAGGGTTCCACCATTTCCTTTTTGCAAATGATCAAAAAACTCTACCCTGAAACCGAAAAACTCAGGGACGAGGATTTCGGACGGGAGGACTGCAAAATGATGTTCGTCTTTGACGGTCTCGACGAGTACGGTGGCGAGCTGGACTTTGAGAACACCATGCTCCTCAGTGACCACACTGAAGCCACCACCCTGAACGTCATCATGGTAAACATCCTCAGAGGGAGGCTGCTCTACCACGGACTCTTCCTGCTCACTTCACGGCCGCGGGTGAAACCCTGCATCCCTTGGGACACTCACTATGACGAGATTGAAGTACGCGGATTCACTGACAGTAAAAAGGAGGAGTACTTTCAAAGGGCATTCAAGGACCCAGATCAAGCCACCGCAGTTATTGGATTCATCAACTCCTCCAAAACCCTTCGCATCATGTGTCATCTGCCCTTGTTCTGCTCACTGGTTGCCACCGAGTGCAGTCGCATATTCACGCAACATGGCGCGGGGCTGCCCACGAGCATCACATACATGTACACAAAGTTCATGCACTTGCTCACTCATCAGCGCCGCACGTTTAGAGCTCCAGACTTCACCGTGGATGAAGAGAGAGACTTCCTCATGGAACTTGGACAGCTGGCGTTTCGTATGCAGGAACAGGGCCAGTTCCAAATCACCAGGTCTGACTGGAAAAAGACAGGAGTCAGTGACACGGAGGCTGTCAAGAACAGTGGCCTGTGCACGCAATATGTCATAAAGCCTCACATCTTGTTTCATGAGAACGTCTTGAGCTTCATCCACCCCACCATGCAGGAGTACCTGGCTGCCCTTTATACGTTTCTCTGCTACAGAAACGAGCGCAAGAATGTTTTTGAGGCGCAGCGCAAAGGCAAGTCAAAGAGATCTAAGAGACAAAGTGTCACGCATCTGTACCAAAGCGCTGTGGACTGGAGTCTGCGCTGCGAGGACGGCAGGCTGGACATTTTCCTGCGTTTCCTTTGCGGAATGTTACGCAACACCGACTCGGAGCTCCTGCGACCGCTCTGCACCTCTGATGTAAAGTGGGAAACTGTGATTGAAGATGCCGCTGCCCTCATTGGGAAGACGATTAGGGAAAATCAGTGGCCTGCCAGGAATGACAATCTGCAGCTCTGCCTTGAGGAGCTGGGTGTGTGTTAGCATCGAAGGCAGCATCCCAATAATCACAACACAAGATCATTACACCAGAAATGATGCCGTAAGACTTGCGCTGAGTTCTAGTTCAAAAGTACTTTGGATGACAGATGGTATTTTTCTTGAGTTTTGATGCATTTAGGAGCCAAATAGTACTACTTCTTAATGCAAATATAATGTAGTGACTACAGGAGGGAAGTGTAACTGAGATGTTCATCAGTGTCGTAAACACACACTACATTTCACATTTGCATGGATGCGTGTGAATTAGTTGACAAGTAGATGAAAGAGGAATCGACATCAGAACCATGTTCACTGATATTGTATAGTGATGGTATAGCATTGTACACAGCTGTATAGTTCCCAATGCTTATCGAAAGTGGGTTACTTGGGCTCTCACATGACAAATGAAATCAGTGTCACTTATTGTCCAATCGTTTCCTAACACACTATATCACTGTGTATCTAAAGGCAGAGGGAACAAATAAGAGTTGGTCACAAGACAGACTTTATACCATCGTCAAACATCCAAAATCCCAAATCACTCAGTTGATAGTGTTCATGAACAATTGTTACCCTCAAAATTGAATGAATTATTATCATTAAAGGAGCAGTGTGTAAGATTTGGTGACATCTAGGGGTAAGTTGCATGTTGTATCCATCACACTATGGTAGACTTCACTTGTCATTAAAACTTTGAAAATGTTTCGTCCGTCCACTTTTACTACTGTAAAAAATGAGTGATTATAGGTATTAAAGGTGATTATAAATTCATGAAGATGTCGGTATATGATTGTTTTGTACAATTTTTAGAAGTAACAGAAATGACCAAAATCTTACACTCTGCACCTTTAATATATGCAATATATTTATATTAGAGCCACCCTGCTGCACTGTGTACAGTGTGTATTGTATTGTATGTACATTGTACCACCTGCTCCTGCTGTAAATATGTTAGATGTATCCACAGATCCTATTTTATTTTTATAGACTTTATATTTAGGGTACTCCTGTTGTTTCCCTCTTAGCACCACCAGAGTTGTCCTTCAATCTCGTACATTGTGTAAAATGACAATAAGGGCATTCTATTCTATTCTATTTAAGGATTCACATTCCTCAAAAACCAAACACCAGAATTTAAATTCATGTGCAGTTTCCAAGTCCAAGGTTCCTGAATCAAACATAGGGACCCCGGATAAGTAAATGATTTACCTCTTGTAGTTCAATCCAGATTATAGGTCAGGCCCAATCTGTGTGGTTCAGTCAGACAGTGGATTCAACTTCCCCTCTCAGATCCACAGATCAGGTCATTTGTTATTTCCACCTCTTCGATCACCACACATTTGTTTGAATGTCTTCTCACTTCTCTTTCTGTTTCTATTCCCAGTAGCTGCTTCACATTCCTCCGCTCTTCTTCCTTCACTGACACAAACTCCACACTCTTCCTCCATTCTGCATTTGTTTGAGTCTCCCTCCTCCACTGAGCACACGAATGTGTTCACTTTAAATCTCTCCTCCGTTTCCTCTTCCTGTTCAGCTGTAGGGGGATTGTACTTCCTGTTTTGAATTGTACGCTTGACTGACAGGTCTAAGAGTGGCACTACTCCCTCTAGTGGTGGGAGGTGTACAAAAACGTGACGAGAGAAGAAAACTGAATTACCCCTCACAGATGTGTTCGTTTTGATTGTTGTGAATTAAAATAATGAACAGATACATACCACATTGTGTTGATTTCAGTTTCACAGTAATGCCTGCATATTGAAAACATTCAAGAAAGATATTATAGACATAGATCTAATTTTGTCTTGAGAACGTTTTTAAAAATGTATATAAAATATTTTTTTATTCATATGTGTTGGCAAATCTGACTTCTTTTTTTAATATAATTTAATTTAATTTTTTAATGTGTGTTTGGGGTAGGTGTATTGAATTTATGACTAACTTATAAGTGGCTAATCACTTCTAAATGACTGCCCTAATAAAACACAATAACAGATGGACTACAACTATTGCAAAGTGCAGGGGATGGATATGACTGATTGCTGCAGGTGGAAACATAAATATGTATATCAGAGGATGCTAAGAGTGTCAATAACCATT
>JAFBJT010003507.1:0-15113 GCA_016785325.1 Chascanopsetta lugubris | reverse complement strand
AACATGGCGGCCCCCCCCCGACCCGTTCCTTGTGTAAATATACATTAAAGGGCTCATTTCAGGGTAACCTAAACGTAGGTGATTATCTAAATGATTAAAATGACGGAAATCATACACCCTGCACCTTTAATGCCCACATGTCTTTGTCTCTATTTCTTGTACTCGTCTGTAACTGTAGTTTTCAGTACATGTCAATCGAGTGTTGTCGTCAGGCTGCACTGGAACTTTCACCCTTGGCCGAAGAGATAAGCGGATAATCAGCAACACAATGAGTTGTGTTGCAGGAGATGAGGTCGTTATGATGTGTGTGTTTACCCTGCGGGTGACGGTCTTTAAAAACACACACATCACATGTCTGCTGCGTCAGTAGCTGCGCACACACATATAAGAGGGGCTCAAAGAAAACACACTTTTCCTTCATCGCCGCTCTCCGCTCTCCCTCCTCTCGCAGCCTCGGACATGGACTACAAGATTGTGTTCGCAGCCTTGGAGACGGTGTGTGAAGACAACCTGTCGGCGCTGAGCGGACCCGACCTGCCGTACGGCGCCGTGGCCGAGCGCCTGGTCACGTGTCTGGAGCAGATCCGGGAGCACGGGCGAGCGCTGGAGCCGGTGGTCGGGAGCCTGACGGCCGTTTACCACCACTATGACTTCGACGCGCAGACACCCGGGAACGGATACCGCACCCTGGTCAAAGTATGAGGACACGCACTTGGTTCACCCGTTGGGTGACTGGGTTATTGTGTCACAGAGGAAGTAAACAAAACGAGCGGTTTTGTGTATTTTCTCCTTTGTGTCTTTAAAGGTGCAGTGTGTACGATTTGGTGACCTCTAGAGGTGAAGTGGCACGTTGTATCCATCACCTCACCCTCACCCTCCTGAGCGTGCAGGAGAACCTGTGGTCGACGTCGGTTGTTATTAAAACCCAATAGATGTTTAGTACGTCCACTCTGGGCCACTGTAAAAACATGGCGGCCCCCAGAGGGAGGACCCACTCCTCATGTTAATATACGTTAATGGGCTCATTTAAGGGTAATGGAAAAAGCACAACATTTACGTGATTATAAATTCATGTCAATCTTGGTATGTAATTGTTTTTGCAATGTTTTAGAAATGACAAAAATCTTACACCCTGCACCTTAAAAGTTGCACTGTGTACGATTTCGGTCAATTTCGTCCCTTCTGTCCATAGCACTAGAATTACAAAACACTTATAGGGACATTTTTTACAAATATGTAATGACCCCAATGCATGACTTGCTTTTTACGTAACCCTAGAATCAGGCCTTTTAATGTACAGTTACACCGTATGGGGGCCGCCATTATTATTATTTTTTTACAACAGCCCTCAGCGGACGTACTTCACATCTTTTGAGCTTTAATGACCACAAGGGGCCCTCGCAGAGGTTCTCCCATAGGGCGAGGTGACGGATCCGCGACGCCACTTCACCAGTAGACGTCACCGAATCTCACACACTGCGCCTTTAATTCCAGGTCTTGCAGGCTTGCCTCGTGCACATCATCCACAAAGGCCGCTACATCGCCGACAACTACACGGGCGCCTTCTTCCGGGCCGAGCACAACGCGTCGGAGATGGAGGCGTACTGCAGCGCCCTCTGTCAGCTGCGAGCGCTGCTGCACCTGGCCCAGCGCCTCATCAGCGACAACGAGTACGGGCAGCTGTACTCGCAGCAGGACGGGGACCTGACCCGCCGCTTCGTGCAGGAGTACAGCTCCATGCACAAGGCCTGCTTCTACGGACGCTGCCTGGGCTTTCAGGTTAGCGAACCACGCTAAGTCGCTACGATGACCGCTACGAGTACTCGTTGTTTCCATTTGTTGACTTTTTCGTTTTTTTTTCCCCCGTAGTTCTCGCCGAGTCTTCGTCCGTTCCTCCAGACCGTCGTCATCAGCATGATTTCCTACGGAGAGACGTTCGGCAAACAGCAGTCTGGATTCGGTGAGTCCCTACTTTAATGGCGTCGACGGAAGCGTAAAGGTGCAGTGTGTGCGCTTTGGCGACATCCGGAGGTGAAGTTGCATGTTGCGATTGACCGTAATCTCGAACACTGCACCTTTAGTATCGGCGATTAAGTCGATTTTTAGGTCAAGTCTGACGTCGCAAATGCACCAGAAACTAGGAAGAAGGAAAACAACAACAACAACAACAACAACAACAACAACAACAACACCCTGGTGTCTACTAGTGCTAGCTTAGCGACACTGTTACCGTGCTAACCAATCCCATAATGTCTTCTTCGCCTTGGATTGTGAAAATCTCCCTGGCTTCACTCTAGCATGTTATTGTTGACAAAATTGTTTGTATTTGTGGCGATGCTAACACGCTAACACGCTAACGGAAAGACAATGAATGTAACACCGGAGGAAGAATGAAGCGGTTGTTGTGAGCGCTGAATAAACGCTGATTGAGCAGGAAAAAAAAATCTGTCAGCCACTGGATGTCATGTTTTTGTTTTTTTGCGACGAGTGAGGAAAGGGGCGTGTCTTGGCCCCCCTCCTGATGCGCGACCCTCTCCTCTCCCTCCAGGAATGGCCGCCCTCTCTCTCCTCACATCCGGGAAGTACGTCATCGACCCGGAGCTGCGCGGCATCGAGTTCGAACGCATCACCCAGAACCTGGACTTACAGTTCTGGAAGTCCTTCTGGAACCTGACCGAGTCCGGCCTGATAACAGTAGGCAGGGGGTCCACTTCCTGTCAGCGTGTCCCGGCCTGAACATGCGCCCCTGAGTTCTAACCCCTGTCTCCCGTCCGTCCGTCCATCCAGGGCTTCAACCGAATTGCCTCCAACCCGGTGCAGCTGAACTTCACCCTGACGCTGCCTCCGCTGCTCCTGCACCTCCCTCTGGCCGCAGACCCCAGTCTGACCATCACCGTGTCCCCCCCCATCGCCCACTGGGGCCCGGGGCCCGTCCACGCCCGGCTCATCTCCTACGCGCTCCGAGAAGGACAAGTGAGGACCGAGCGACTCTAATGCATGGGACACTGTTCTGGGAACGACGAGGAACCACTTTGCTACCGATGAATAAGTCGTGTGTATTTAAGACGTCTCTTACGTAGAAACTCTCACCAGCGTCACATGTGAATCAGCTGATCAGCTGGTCGCTACGGGCTCCGCCCACTTTATGCTGCATTTCTGCAACTATTTATGTATCGGGTCAAAGAAATAGACGGTGATTGTACACATGAGGCAGCATGTGATCCCATCAAAAGTGGAGGGATCTTGGCGGAACGGAGATGAAAGGAAGAGCGAGGGGCCAAAAACGCCGAATCGTGATGTGCCGATACATCTTTTTTGTCGCCGCTTTATCCCGTGATCTTTTGACTCCGCAGGACAGCGAAGAGCTGCTGGCGTTTTCCCGGACGGACCCTCCCCCCATCACCGCCTCCAGTCTCCCCTGGGTGCAGAAGCAGCCGCGCTCCCCCTGGCTGCTCATCCACTTCCACGGAGGAGGCTTCGTGGCCCAGACCTCCAGATCTCACGAGGTACAGGCACAGAGGCAGCGGCCGTGATGTCGCCCGTAGGTTCCCGCAGAGCGCTGGAGGTGGGCTGGAGGTGGGCTGGAGGTGGGCTGGAGGTGGGCGGTTGACCCCTCTGACTCCTCCCACTTCCTTGGTTCGTCCCAAAACGGGCAAAGAGGCGGCGCACAGGCAGAGGTGGGGGTGGGCCAACGGTGCTGTGGCAGCATCCGCGGAAGGTTGGCCCAGGTGGCCACGCCCCCACGCCCCGCCCCCCCTCCCCCGGAAAGGCCACGCCCCTTAATTATGCACCGCTTCGAACCTCGATAGAATGAAAATAAGCGAGTTCGAAAAGACGAATGGCCCCGGGTACGTTTGTAATTCACTTCTTAATGACTCACTTTAACATGGGAGTCTATGGGGGATTGACTCGCTTCTGGAGGCAGCCTCAAGTGGCCAACCTGTGAACTGCAAGTCTTTCCCCCTCTGTACTCACAGCTTGCTGCTTGGGTACAGCACAGGTGGATGTTGTAAACACCGTCTTTAAAATGCGTGTGAACATAACGGATTGTTTATTTCTACCTTACCACCTCACCACCTCACCACCTCACCACCTCACTCGTCCCTCTCAGAATTATCTGCGCAACTGGTCGAAGGAGCTGAACGTCCCCGTCCTCTCGGTCGACTACTCTCTGTCACCTGAGGCGCCTTTCCCCCGAGCCCTGGAGGAGTGTTTCTACGCCTACTGCTGGGCCCTGAAGAACTGCCACCTCCTGGGTAGGTGGATGAGTCGGGCCCTGCTGCGTGGGGAGATGCACAAAATCCCTCCGCCATCTTGTTTCCCATTCTCCACATAGAAGAGAAATGTACCTATACTATATCTCCTATTCTATTTCTATTCTGTGTGGAAAATGGGAAATAAGATGGTGGAGGGATTTTAGAGACTTTGATGCTGCGCCTGGAAGTCTTTATTATTATTTTTATTTTTTTTTCAACTATTTATATCATGACATCAATCTCTATACCTGTTATATTGCTTTAAAGGTGCGGTGTCAAAGATTTTAAAGGCGCAGTGTGTATTGCAGTTATTTTTGTTTTCATTTCTACCAATAGAAATTCCACCAAAATCGGACACACTGGACCTTTAAAACGTTTTAAACGTCTCTTTCCCTTCATTGGATTTTTCAGGGATCGTAAACATGATTGTTTACAGTGTAAACGTCTGTGTCTGCCTCCAGGCTCCACGGCGGAGCGGGTGTGTCTGGCGGGCGACAGCGCCGGAGGAAACCTCTGCATCACCGTGTCCATGAGGGCCATGTCCTTCGGCATCCGGGTCCCCGACGGCATCATGGCCGCCTACCCCGCCACCCTGCTCACCACCGACGCCTCGCCCTCCCGCCTGCTCACGCTCATCGACCCGCTGCTGCCTCTGGGCGTCCTCGCCAAGTGCCTCAACGCCTACGCGGGTATGTGGGGGCGGCGGAGTGCGTGGGCGGTGCGGCCGCCTCACGCCTCATTTAACGCCAGCGCACCTTCCGGCGCCACTGGGACAGAAAACAAAATAAAAATGAAAAAAAAGGATTTATACATAAACCAGGTTACGCGGGAGGAAAGAGACGTGAATAATTAACCGCTCTCTCTCTCGGGACGTTTCCTTCGCTGTGTCTCATTTCGGGCGCCGCGCACTTCATAGAGCGCTGACGTCACCGCGGCTCGACCAGACTGTCCCGTTTCACAGGACACTTACGATGCCGCCATGTTTTTAAACAGTAGCCCAGAGTGGACACACTGAACATCTGCTGAGTTTGAATGACAACTGAAGTCGACCACAGGTTCTCCTGCATGTTCAGGGTGAGGATACGACACGCGGCCTCACCACTAGATGTCACCAAATCGTACACACTGCACCTTTTAAGGGTAATGGGGGGGAGGGGGGAGGGGGGGAGTAAGACATTTACGTGATTATAAATTCATGAAAATGTCAGGATGTAAGAAAGGAAAGAGACGTGAATAATTTACCACTCTCTCTCCCTCAGGATGTTAAAAATGTCATTGTTTTGTAACATTTTTTAGAAGTGACAAAAATGACCAAAATCGTACACACTGCACCTTTAAATGATTCATCATTTCATCTGGTCGAGTCCCGTCCCACAACCGCTGCCGAGTGCGGACCGGCTCATTTAACCACGTAATGCAGCGCCGCCCCTTAAATGAATGGGACACGGTGCTTGTCTCCTTTCCTAACCCCCTTCCCCTCCTCTCCTCTCCTCCCCCCCTCTCCTCTCCTCTCCTCTCCAGGTATAGACTACCACACGGTGCAGCCGGCGGCGGGAAACACCAGCCTGAGCACGCTGGGCAGAGACACGGTGGTGCTGCTCAGCGACCTCACCCAGGGCGCCTCCAACTGGATCCAGTCCTTCCTGGACCCCGTGCTGAGCTCCCAGTCCTCGTCGCGGAGGAGGTCCCAGGGGCCGGAGACGCGCAGGGTGTTGGCCCACGCCCCCGTTCAGGACCCGTGCGTGGACCACGTGGATTACCCACAGGGCTTTGAGCCCCTGCGCTCCGAATGCCTGGCCTTTGTTCACCCCACGTCGTCGCCCATCATCAGGGACCCGTTCGTGTCGCCTTTGCTGGCCCCGACCGACCTGCTGAGAGGCCTGCCGCCTATGCACATTGTGGTGAGGGAGCGTCTGACAATGTTGTGTTTGAACCGTGGAGGCGGCGCAGCGGTCGGATCGATGACCTGACCACAAGAGGGATCCTTTGGGTGAATGTAGCGCCGAAGGGGTGACTTTTGAAATCACCCTGGTTCCCTCTACAACAATTAAGTTGGATTTTTTTTTGGTTTTATTTAAATGAAATGACTTTTTTTAATTTTTTTTTTTTTTTACTTAAAGGTGCAGTGTGTAAGATTTGGGTCGTTCCCGTCACTTCTATTGGTCGGAATGAATTCAACAAAACAATGACATACTGATATTTTAGTAATCACCTCAATGTGCTATTTTTTTCCTTTAACCTTAGATGAGCCCATTGCTGTATGTTTACATGAGGAGTGGGTCCTCTCTACGGGGGCCACCATGTTGTTTTTTTTTGTTTTGTTTTTTACAGTAGCCCAGAGTGGACGCACTAATCATCTTTTGAGTTTTAATGACAACTGAAGTCGACCACAGGTTCCCCTGCATGTTCAGGAGGGTGAGGTGATGGAGACAGCATGCAACTTCACCACTAGATGCCACCAAATCCTACACACTGCCCCTTTAATAGTGGCTCAGACTTTTGTATGTGGCCCTCAGTGAAAACTGAGTGAAAACCCTCTGCGTCCTCCTCCACAGGCCTCTGCCCTGGACGCTTTGCTGGACGACTCGGTGATGTTTGCCAAGAAGCTGCGAGACATGGAGCAGCCGGTGACGCTGACGGTGGTGGAGGACCTCCCCCACGGCTTCCTCAGCCTCTCGCAGCTCGCCAAGGAGACGGAGGTGGCGGCAGAAACCTGCGTGGCCAAAATCAGGGAGATCTTCGAGCGAGAGAACCCCACGCCGGCTCTACGCAGACGACCAAAGAAGGAAGCGACATAACGGGGGGAGGGGCAGGGAACAAAGCAGATGTTTAGAGGAGGTGATATAAAGTTTAAAGAAGCAGATCAGGGAGAATCATTATGATGCAATAACCAAAAAACTGTACAAGTGGAGTGAGGAAGCTTTTAGGGAACGTGCACTTGAATCTTGCACTGCACAACATTTTCTAAAGGAAAGGAAATTGAAATGAGCCTCCAGAACCTCTCATTTTTTTACAAAGACATGAATATGATCCTAATTGATGAGAAAAAGTATTTTTCTACTGAGCTTTAATGGTAAAAAAATTGAATTGGATACAAACTACAGAGATTTACACAAGGAAAAACACTCTAAATAGACCTGGTATTGTTTTATTGACTGACATCAGGGACTGACAGAATTGAGAACATCATTATATTTGCACGTGAGGTGCGTATGGTTTACTTGTACAGGAAACAAACTCCAGATTTGTTGTAATATTAATATCATTTGATTTGTCACATGTTTACAGATGTTT
Organism: Chascanopsetta lugubris; assembly: GCA_016785325.1. Classification (NCBI taxonomy): domain Eukaryota; kingdom Metazoa; phylum Chordata; class Actinopteri; order Pleuronectiformes; family Bothidae; genus Chascanopsetta; species Chascanopsetta lugubris. The sequence goes on along the minus strand of JAFBJT010003507.1, from coordinate 7,563 downwards.
TGATGAGGACGCCTTGTGTTTACCGACAGTATGTGGATGTGGCTGTAAAATAATTCTTTATATATTTCATTATGAACATGTAACAGTGTTTATTTAAGACATTTATTAAAACAAAAATCCACAAAGATTATTTATGTTACTGTATGATTGATGATGATTACTGAAAGTTGTTTGTGTGTGTGTGTGTGTGTGTGTAATGGTTGTGAGTCTTTATGAGGTCATCAATCACAGACATTACACAAGAACACTGATGTAACTTCGACACTATGAATTATTACACAATGAAAGCAGAGAAATGTTTATTTACTTCATGAAAGTAATTCAATTAAAAATGATTCATAACATTTACATAAATCATAAGATTACAACTCTATCATTTTACAAACGTGGAATCCTGAAGATATTCTCAAATTATTCTTGTAAATTTGCATTTTTTGCAAAAGTACAATTTAACTATTTTTAGCTTACATATGAACTCATAATTTTATGATTTACAACTTTATTATTGTATCTTTATAGGAATATTCTTCATTATGGCCTCAATCATTTATGGACCATGTAACTAGCAGTACCGCGAGTCTGGCAGCAGGTGGCAGCAGCATCGCGGATCCTCATATGCAATAAACAGCAGAACCAGACGCCGAAGAAGAGACGACGAAGAAGAAGGAGGCGACCATGTTGATTGAAAGGAAGAAGAAACACAATAGAGGCGATTTATCTCAAGTAAAATTCATTTATTAACGCGACTTACGGAGAAAGTAACTGACCAGCCACAAACCGGACATCCCGAGTACAACATCAGACGGACTGAGGTGAGTTCGCCATGACTCGGTAATCTCCGGAATCCGGTAAAAACAACCTGGTTGTTGTGGGCTTGCTAGCTGACGTCTGTGCTAAAGTAGCCTCTTGGCTAGCGATCCTGCTAATTGTGCTCCAGAGCCGAATGTTACCGCCAAAATTCACAGTCAACGACGCGCCGGCAACGCAAAACGATATTGTTGTGCCAACTCTATAAATATATTAAAAATTTTGTGCTATTGTAAAGCTTCTAATGCGGCTCGGTATTAGTGTTTTAGCGGCTCAGCGGCTCGCGAGCCTCAAGCTAGCATCGGTTTAGCTGTAACGTTAGCATTGCGTGGCTAATGGTGAACGTATTGCTCTTCAATAGAAATAGATGCCAAATGTAACTATAGTTGTTTTATGAGTTGGTTAAATGTAGATGTCGAGTGTTTAGTACATTGTGCGGTGAAGTGGAACAACCAACAAGTCAAATTTAAGCGACGTCCGTTTAAATAACCCAAACACCGACAACTAGCAGAAGCCATAATTGTGACATGAATGAACTTCCGGTGTGTAGTTTAGGTTGATGGTCAGTGTTGTTTTAAACTCTGATAGTTTGTACATGTCGCTGGGTGAATCTCACCTGTTCAGCCCTGTACCTGCCATCACACCCGCCACCTGTAAGTGTGTGTCTGTGATTATCATTGGTCAGTAATTCAGTAAAATAGTTCAGGGCCAACACTTATTATTATTATTATTATTATTATTATTATTATTATTTTGAATTAATGAGGTAGGTAACAGATATATTGAATTTATTCTCTTAAATTATTTCACTTTGACAATTGCAATATTTATTTCATAATGTATGATATTAGAAAAAAAACCCACTAATTAATAAACTCTAAATAGAGTGGTGAGTGGTAATAAAGGAGGGGGGAGCTTCAGTCAAGCTAAAATTGTGTTTTTGAAAATTAATTAACCCTAGGTGATAATTGAAATAAAATAGAAATACAAATAATCAACAAAAAATACAGTCTATCCTACAAATCCTCTTTGAAATTCAGTAGTTAATGTTTTTTGTTTTGTTTTTTGAATTGCTGACATGGCCTGAATGGGAAAAGGAGACTTCCTGGATTAGACCTGGATGAAGATTGCCTGATTTATCATGGGTTGTGTTTTCTTCTCTGCTGTGTCGGATTCCCGCAGGTGACAGGTTTGAGTCGTTGGCTGACTTTGAGGAGGCAGTGGGTTGATCAGGGCCACACTCGCACACTTCACACTGACCTGACGCCCCGTGGAGTCCAGGTGGAGACGGTGGAACACCTGGAGCAGAGAGGGAAACTTACAGAACCGCGAGGACACAACAGGGGTGGAAAGCTTTTTGGCTTTGGACTCGATAACCCCTTGTATGTCCCGCACTTTCAGGATCGGTTTGATTTTTCACGCGTGGAGCGACACACACCCGCACAGTGGAAATAACCGGAGAGCATTTCAGACTTTATGATTTTGGGGAAAGACTTGTACAAAGGTGGACTTCCTGTTTTTCAAGGACAGGGATATTGAGCAACTCTCTTTCGGACTAAAAGTGGAAACAAGAATCATTGTTCCACTTAGAAACAGAATTTAAAGTATTGAACTAAGATTATATTGAAGAAGCTGTTCCCCAAGCTCAGATTGCCTTAGTTGTTCTATTTCAGGACTTCAACTGCTTTGATACTTGTTCACATATAATTTTTCTATATTGTGGACAAGGTAATTCTCGCATATTAATGCAGAGTTCTCTTCATTTTGAAGAGCTTTTGTGTAAAAAGTTTTTTTTGATGTTCTCGTACGTCAGTCACTCTGTTGTTTGAAGGGGACCGAACTGCACGTACATGTGTATATGTAAATAATATGAGTCGAGTTTCTGTTGTCAAAGCTTTGGACTGAGAAAGAAATAGAGAATATTGTTTTGTTAATGCTTTATTAAACTTTTTTACTTTTGAAGAGAATTTTTAAAAGGAAAAAAAACCTAAGAGACAAAAATCTAATACTTTGTAGAAAAAAAAACTCAAACTAAAGCGAAGGGAGATAAGGAAAAAAAAAATGGCCACCGCCAGAACAGAAAATGTGGGCACAGTCGTCATGGGACTGAACAAGCAGAACGGACAGCTCAGAGGACAGACCAAACCAGCTCCGGTCCAACCAGCACCCACCACTCAAGGAAAGGCCCTGGGCCCGCCCCTGAAAGCGGGCAGTGCCCAGCAGGACGGAGGAGGAGGAGGAGGCGGCATCAAGTTCGGGGACGACTGGAAAAAGAGCCTGAAGCTCCCTCCCAAAGACACCAGGGTTAAAACCTCTGTAAGTCCACCCCAAACAACAGACCCTCAATTCATGCTTTTACTTTGAAAATCCTGACCTTTCCCATGTGTCCTTTTTAGGATGTGACGTCCACCAAGGGGAATGAATTTGAAGATTACTGTCTGAAGCGAGAGCTCCTGATGGGAATCTTTGAGATGGGCTGGGAGAAGCCATCACCTGTTCAGGCATGTCGTTATTCTCCCAGTTGTTCGTCAACAGCGGTTTTCATCTGTTTATTCTTCGGATCTATATTGACTAATTTGGGATGTCGCCCACAGGAGGAGAGCATTCCCATCGCCCTGTCTGGACGGGACATTCTGGCCCGCGCTAAAAACGGAACAGGAAAAAGTGGAGCCTATCTCATCCCGCTGTTGGAGAGGATAGACCTGAAGAAGGACTACATCCAGGGTGAGACTTACTTCCTGTCGTCTCACACCGCACATCTTCGCACCTTCCTCAGCTTCCTGAATCGTAATGTTCCATGTGCTGTCGAACCGCAGCTGTCGTCATGGTACCCACCCGTGAGCTGGCTCTGCAGGTGAGTCAGATCTGCATCCAGATCAGCAAACACCTGGGAGGGGTCAAAGTCATGGCCACCACGGGGGGCACCAACCTGCGGGACGACATCCTGCGTTTGGACGAGACCGGTAAGAACTCCCATTTTCAGTCTGCATATTTAGGAGTTTGAATTTTGGCAACCTGTATGAATGACTTTTTGTCGCTTAAATTGCAGTCGCAATTAATTGCATTTCAAAAAAACGGTCAATTTTCTATTATTTTACATCACATTTGAAAAATGTTTTTCTCTATTTTCATCAGTGCATGTGATCATCGCCACCCCTGGCAGGATCCTGGACTTGATAAAGAAGGGAGTGGCAAAGGTGGACAGGGTCCAGATGATGGTGATGGACGAGGTAAACCAGTTGTTTTGAAAGAAGCCGAATTCATCCGGATACTATTGTGATCGTCGTCTTCGCCGTTGCTCCGTGGGTTATGTGTCACTTTGGATCCGGGCCTGTGTAAACAATGACACAATGTTTCCCCAGGCTGATAAACTGCTGTCTCAGGACTTTGTGGTGCTCATCGAGGATATCATCAGCTTCCTGGCCAAGAACAGGCAGATCCTGCTCTACTCCGCCACCTTCCCCATCAGCGTGCAAAAGTTCATGGTGAGGTTTTGGCTCGTCCCTCCCTCTTGGCAGCGATGGACTCAGACTGCAGAACAAGCTGTTCCCTCACTGCGTTTCTTTGTTTGTTTGTTTGCGGTAAACGTCTCGCCCTCGGCTGTCTCCACCCATGTGTCTGGCGCCCTCAGGATCTCAGTGTGTTTGCAAAGTTTTGTGATTGAGTCAAGAAATCAATCTGAAACAGTTTCTCCTCCTCCTCGCTCCAGAACAAGCACCTCCAGAAACCCTACGAGATAAACTTGATGGAGGAGCTGACTCTGAAGGGCATTACTCAGTACTACGCCTACGTCACCGAGAGGCAGAAAGTCCACTGCCTCAACACACTCTTCTCCAGGGTAACTGACTCTTCTCCCTCACCCTGTGATCACATGACTTTCCCCAACTTCTCATCTGAAGGGTCAAACCTTCAATGCGGTGTTTTCTATTTAAAAAAAATAAATAAAAAAATGTTTACTTCCCTTTCTCTCGCAGCTCCAGATCAACCAGTCCATCATCTTCTGCAACTCCACTCAGCGTGTGGAGCTGCTGGCAAAGAAGATCACGCAGCTGGGCTACTCCTGCTTCTACATCCACGCCAAGATGATGCAGGTGAGGGGCTGTTTTAAAAAAAACAAAATGGCTGATGTGTTAATTACAAGGCTGAGGATGTTTCTCACGTGCGTGTTTCCTGTTCATTCTGCAGGAATACAGAAACCGCGTGTTCCACGACTTCAGAAATGGACTGTGCAGAAACCTCGTCTGCACTGGTGAGTCTCTGTCACACACAGCGAAAACATTTCAAATCGACTTATTACATGTCTAAAGTCCTGTTTCCTTCCGCCTGTAGATCTCTTCACTAGAGGTATCGACATCCAGGCCGTCAACGTCGTCATCAACTTTGACTTTCCTAAAAACGCAGAGACCTACCTGCATCGCATTGGCAGATCAGGTACGTTGATCAATACTGTAAACCGCTACTTTTAGTTCAAGTAAAATCCTAAAGTCTGTCTCCTTCACTGCTGTGCTCATCAAGTATTAACCATGATAACAGTACTCATTTTATATTCGCTCTAACTCATGGAAGTCGCTATTTAAAGACGTTGGTCGAGAATCTGGAAGTAAACACATTGGAGAAGAACTTGTGATGATGCCAACTAGTGGATTGACGGTGCAACTGCACATGACGTGTAAACACCAACGCGCAAAACCAAATGCGTGATTATTATTGTTTTCCTCTCTGGTCCTCAGGGAGGTTCGGCCACCTGGGCCTGGCCATCAACCTCATCACGTCCGAGGATCGCTTCAACCTGAAGGCCATCGAGGACCAGCTGGTCACCGACATCAAGCCCATCCCCGGCAGCATCGACAAGAGCCTGTACGTGGCCGAGTACCACACATCCAGCGGCGACTGTGAGGTGGAGGAGGTGGAGGAGAAAGCGGGAAACCCACAGGACAGCACCTAGGACAAAGGTGAGGCACTTTAGAGGTCAGAGTTCGACGGGTCTATAAATAGACGATGATGATGATGATGATGACGTCGTCTTAATCGCAGTTCTGTCTCTGCTGCAGGACGTTAGGACTCATCAGGCTTTTGCACAGACATCGGCGCTTGCACACAGTCTTCAGGCCACTCCTCAGTTCCACATTTCTAATTTCCAGAGCCTGACAACTGGATGTAAAGGCTTCTTCTTTTTTTTTTTTTCCTTTCTTTTTTTTATTGTATTATTTCTTTCCTCAGAGAGCTGCCTCCTATTTATTTTATTTTTAAATGAACCGAGAAACGTTTGTTTTGCACCAAACTCAGAGAAGCAGAAAACATTAGTCAGAGACCCGTTAAAAATTCTCATCAAAGCTGTTTCAAACCTCCGAGTTTGTCCCGTCAACACCAGCGACGTGTGTGTGCGCGTGCGTGCGTGCGTGTGTGTGTTTTTAAAGATAACACAGGTGCATCTCCACCAGCCGTCACTCTGTCCACTCACACTGCTGTTGTCACTTAAGTGCCTTACTTCCTCCCGTGTGCACTCACCCATTCACAGCCTGCTGCCTCCCAGCAGAGCGCCAGCACAAACCAGACCAACTAAAAATCCAATTCCATTTTAACAAACGACGCATTATGCAAAAAGGGGGAAATAAAGATGGCAGGCGCGCTCGCCGGCCTGCAGAGGGCGCCGGCGTGCAGGACAAAAAAACAAACAAAAAGGAAACAACAACAGCTCAGACTCCTCAAACTTTAACTGAATGTGAACGTTTATTTTTAATGTGAACGTTGCAATAAAAAAAGGGCAGCTTTATTTAGCGTGACTGTTTTTTCCCTTTCAATCCATCTGAAGACATGAGCCCTCATTCTCCACTCATTCCATCTTCACCTTCAACCACGGCGTGGGGGGAATAACGAGTAGCCTCGTGCCGAGTCATGTTTTGAGGCGTTTCTCTCCCATTTAAAAAAAATAAAATAAAATAAAATAGAATCTCCTCTGGCAGGTGAATCATGTTCGATCCATTCGACGCTGGTCAATGAATTGTGGTTTGGAGCAGCTTTGATCTCTTAGCTCATGCTAACTTAGCATCGCCGGGGTCCGAAGATTCTTACGATTTTGGTGCAACGCAATAGTTTCTGCCACTTCCTGTTTCCACCAACATCATTGTTTATGAGTTAAAGTGTGGAAAAATTAGGTTTATGATCATTTTTTTTAAAGCCCCGTCATGACCGAAGTTAGATTGGTGAATGTATCGGCTGCCAGTGTAAACTGCTTTCACTCTTTTGCTGCTGTTGAATTAGAAACTCCCCCTTTTATTTTTGTTTTTTTCTCTCTATAATAATTGAAAAGAGTCAAATGCGAAAGTTTTCTTTCTGCAGCAGCAGCTTTTATTTTTTTTGCCCTCTCTGCAGAGATTTGTTTCATAATTCAAATCATGTGAGGATTCTTTTTTGTGAGCGATGGGCTTTGTTGTTGTTTTTTTTAGTTTGTTTTTTTGAAAGCGACGTTGTAGCATCTTTGAACAGGCAGCTGTGACTTTTCTTTTTGTCCTCCCCCGAACAGAGCGTCACAACTATTCTTTCTTTTTCAAAAACAAAACTCCTAAAAAAGAGTATTTTTTGCTTTTAAAGATTTTTTTTTGATGTTGCTTAAAGCAGTTTGGCTCTGTGAGGCTTTAGCACTGGGTAACTTTTTTTATTTATTTTTTTTTTCCCCGGGTGGGTTTTTGCAGAAGTCTTTTATTTTTGTATTTTTTTTTTTTTTTTTAGACGCTCCCTTGGCGTCTTCTATCGCCC
>JAFBJT010003496.1:25662-36496 GCA_016785325.1 Chascanopsetta lugubris | reverse complement strand
GAGAATCATACCCCTAGACCAACGAGCCATGTGCCAGTCATTCTAACACATTTAAAATACAATACACAAGCAAGCAGCTCTCCTTTCGATTTAATTTTGTAATATTATTTGTTGTTCTCATTGACCAACGTTGTACACACCGACCGATACCGTTGGACCAAAGAAGGCCTCTGATAGGATGAAGATAAGGAAAAAACACAATAGTAATGAAAAGCCTTAAAACCGCTATTTGTGTTTTTACAAATATAATGAAGCGTTTACAGACGTAGCCATATGGTTTTAAAGGTTTTTCGCTCACCCCGGGCAACTCTGAGCTCACCTTACGCAAAGAAAATCGTACGTAGTTGCGTTAATGACTCGACTCCTGTGTGGTCTGCTCGGGAAGAAAATCACGAATTAGAAACAGTCGAAGGGGTGAATGACTTGTAGTCAGGTCATCACGAAATATTACTAGCTGATTGGTTGGTTATTCTATGGTCTATTTAATATTAAACTGGTTCAAACCGTGTTGCTATATTAGCTAGTTAGCTACCGGGCTTAAATAACAGTCTGTAGAGGGCAGCAGCGTGCCGGGGTGAGCTGTCTCTGCCTCATTTTCTGAGAACGAAGAAGATTGGTTACAAACGGTTGGCTTGATAGAAGCTGTACAAGAGGCAGAGTTTGACCAATCGTAGGACCTCTTACTTTGGGTTTGTCCAATCATCAGACGCGTTATGGGCGGGACATCAGCACAACATTCATCCGTTGTGTTGTGACTGTGTCGTGTGTAGCTCGTCTCTGCTGTGTGTTGTAGTTGCGTGTTAACTCTTACCGCTCACCTTTGAAGTACAGTAAGACATTCGTTGTTTATCGGATTTGATGGTAATATACGCCGGCGTCTTCGGAGGTTCGTTCTGAAGTTTCCGGAGTTAGCTGATACCAACACTGAGCTAACGTGGCTAAGCTAACCACCACTTAGCCCGCAGCATGCCCAATTTTTGCGCGGCCCCGAACTGTACACGGAAGAGTACCCAGTCAGACTTGGCATTTTTCCGTTTTCCCCGGGACCCAGAGAGGTAAGACACAGAATTGACTTCTGAATACGTTTGCCGATTTATATACAAACGTGCAACGCCGTAACCTCTTTGTTTTGTTTGTCTGCAATGGCCGAGAAGTTCCACACAAACCTAAACGCTTCAGTGTATTTCCTTATTGAGGCTGTTTACTTACTGGCGTCAAGTGAGCCCACAGTGAGCCGCCAACACAACGTGAGCAGTAAACCAATAGTGACTTTGTTCATGGAGATGCCTACTATCTGTGCTGTAAATTACAGAGTTGATGTGGGAACTTAGAGAAATTTGGATGTAAAGTTAAATATTTTCAATTTCTCTGAGTTTGTAAATATAATTACTAGTCTACAATTGACTGAATGTATGACTTGATTTCATCCATTCCTCTATATTTACACCAGGAGTGGCTCCTCTGAATGGAGGCTGCCATACTGCATGAACATGATGTCACATTAGCCAGAACAGACAAACCTGTGAGATGTATTGATTAAAGGTCAACATAGGTTCTCCTACTGTACATTCTTTCAGATTCAGGAAACTTTACTTATTTATTTATCTAAACGAGCAAAGAGCTGCACAGTAATGCACACAAGGAATAGCAACACAATAAATAGTAAGGGCACGTACATGCTTGGAAGGGCTGGTTGAGGTGAGAGTTAAGTTACAAACTTCAAGGTAAACTCTTTTTCTCAGTCTTTATGAAAGAAGAAGCCATTGTATTTTATGTGTATGCAAGTCTCGTTAGATTTTAGACCCAGAATCCAAGATGTGGCTTTTTTCCCATTATCTATATTTAGGTTAGTTCGTTTTTAAAGCCTTCGTTATGTAGTTATTCTATTTTGTTTTTAATTTTCTTTTTTCTTTTTAAATAAAAGTACATTTGTTACAAAGATTTGTGATCAGCTCCATTAGCCATTCATATCAGTTGAAGATGTCTTTGTATTTAACTCTTGTCAGTGGTGTGTGTGTGTTGTTGCCTCAGAGTCATATAGGCCATGAGCACTAATGTTACATACACTGTCGGTACTGAGCTTTACCAGTGCTGCAGACATCCACACTGCACCTTTTTCAAATTACAAATTTAAATGACTACTTTTGTGGTTTGGTGAAACTCTTCTTAGTTCTTGAATTTATCCTGCTTCTATCCACAGTTAATGCCTTAGTGTGCTAACTTTTATCCTGAATGTCATATAACCTGGTTTCTATTTTTCCTTGTAGATGCAGAATCTGGGTAGAGAACTGCCGCAGGGCAGATCTGGAAGAGAAAACAGCAGACCAGCTGAACAAGCACTACAGATTATGTGCAAAACACTTTGATCCAACCATGGTTTGCAAAACTGTGAGTATCTGGCACAATTCAATAACTGATAGGCCTGGCTGCAGATATTCTGCCAAATGTTTTTGTTTTGTTTAAATGGCTGATGTGAGTTGGTTGTGTTTCAGAGCCCCTATAGGACCGTGCTGAAGGATACAGCTATTCCGACCATATTTGATCTAACGAGCCATTTGACCAATCCTCACACCAGATTCCGCAAACAGATAAAAGAACTCGTAAGAAATCAAATCCGAAATGTTCATTGTTGCTTAAAATATTTCTCTTACCTTTGATAGCTTGACAAAGTGTTGTTTATATGTTTTTGTAGACGGAAGAAGACATAAGAAGGATGCAAGAAAGGGGATGTAAGTAAAAGCGCATTCATTTTGCTTAAATAACGATGATGTAATACCGTGTTCGTTTCATGTGACTTCCATTTACTTGAAGTGGTCAATGTAGCTTTCCTGTGTGTCTGTGTCCAGCGGCCATCTCCACGGATCAGCTTCCACCCAAAAAAACGGAGCCGGCCGAGGACAGCACAAACGCCGACAATGATGGACCCCAGCTGTCCACCGAGGAGAGGGAGTACCATGAATACCTGAGATCCTTGTTCGAGGTCATTCTCGTGTCGGCTAAACAGAACATCCCGCTACTAATGCATAAAGCATTTGCTGGCGATCACAGGTCCAACAACTTCCAGGTCCTACTAGAGTACCGCATGAACTCTGGAGATGAAGCTCTGAGGAAGAGGTTCGAGGCCACAGCGGTGAACACAGACTATGTATCCACCACACAGCAGCTTCAGCTGCTGGACATCTGCGAGACCACGGTGAGGGAAGAGATTCTCATGGAAGTAAGGGAGAGTCGCTTCTTCTCCCTGGTGACGGGCGACCTCATGGAGATCTGCGACGAGCGGCACCTGCCTCTGTTTTTACGCTTTGTGGATCAGATGAACGTCCTGCGGGAGGAGTTCTTAGATTTTGTGCCATTCGATGGTGACGAGTTCGCGCTGGTGGAGAAGCTGGAGGACCAGCTGACCGAGCGGTGGGGGCTCAGCCTGGAGGACTGCCGGGGTCAGGCCCACAAGGCAACTGGGAGTTCCGCCACCAAGATGAAAGCTGTGGCAGTGTTGCTCATGGAGAAGTATCCCCTGGCACTGAACATGCCCTGCTCACATATGGCACTGAACATCCACATCGCCAACAGCCTGCCTTTTCCTAACGTCCAGGTGGTCATGGAGGCTCTGAGGAGGATCGACGCCTTCTTAAGACTCCCATTCACTCAGGAGGAGCTGAACATCGCCATCTCTTCTCACTATCAGAAAAACGAAGACAAGGCCACAGCACTGATCGAAGCTTGTGGCTCTGGGTGGGCACAGCAGCACTGCATTTTTGATGTTTTCCTGGATTTCCTGCCGCCCCTGCTGCTGTGCATGGACAAAATCCGGGACAACGAAAGTGGGAAGTTTCCCGACTCTGTCACAACAGAGGCGTATTCAATCGCAGAGATTCTGTACGACTTCGAGACCATCGTCTCCGTCGTCATCCTGAAGAACGTTCTCACCTTCACGAGAGCCTTCGGGAAGAATCTCCAAGGGGAAACGCTGGATGTGTTTTTCGCTGCCAACAGCCTCACCGCAGTTCTTCACTCACTCAATGAGGTCAACGACAACATCGATGTCTACCACGAGTTCTGGTATGAGGAGGCAGTGAGTATGGCCAACATCATGGAGATCCCTGTGAAGGTCCCGAGGCTGTTCTTTCGGAAACAGCGTGCAGCCGAGGGGGACGAAGTCCAAACCGAGGCCTATTTCAAAGAGTACGTGACCATCCCCATCATCAATGGCATCATGCAGGAGGTGGAGGACATGTTCTCCGAGACCAACCTCAAGGCTTTGAAGTGCCTCTCTCTGGTCCCAGCAGTCATGGGCCAGATGAAGTTCAACACCACCGAGGAGAACTACGCCGATGTCTACTGCAACGACCTCCCAAGCCCAGACACGCTCCCCGCAGAGCTGCACTGCTGGAGGATCAAGTGGAAGCACCGGGGCAAAGAGGTGCGCTTGCCCACCACCATCCACGAAACCCTGCAGCTTCAAGACATCAAGTTCTTCCCCAATGTCAACTCTTTCCTCAAGGTGCTCTCCACCCTACCCGTGCTGAAACTGGAGGAGAACAAGAGCGACACCGCGAACGAGCGGCTGCAGGCTTATCTCGCCAGCATGTCTCCCAAGCAGTGGAGCAAAAGCCTCGCCATGCTCAACGTCAATACCCACGTCAAACACGACCTGGACGTCATGGTCGACAAGTACTGCAGACTCTACACCGAGGATGAACCCGAAGCAGAGGAAGCAGCAGCGGAGGAGGAGGAGGAGGAGGAGGAGGAGGAGGATGCCATGAAGTCATGATGTGCTTCGATCTCTGTGAATGAACGGAACCCACGTGCTGCCATTTCATTAGGACGTCCCGGTTATTGTGTTTTGCTGCATGCACAGTTGAAACGTTTGACTTAACTTAAATGCGCACGTGAAGACGTAATGTGTGTTGTTCCAGTCGCGTTCATATGCTGACATTTTGAAGAATGTGTTTCCTTTTGTTTGTTAATAACAAAACACATCACAGCGTTGGTAAATCCGGAGGAAAATATCTCAACAATTTCTCTGTGTCACAGACTATATTTTTTTTTATTGCAAATACAAAACTCCATAAACAGTGAGACCTCACAAATGCATCATCTGTAAATAGTTTTGACATCTGTGGCAGGTTATATCCTCTTCTTTAAAGGTGCAGTGTGTCAGATATAAGTGAAAGTATTTCCAACGTCATTGTCAGAAGTGTGTTATCTTTACATTCATTTACTACAGGTGTGTGTACTGTCTACAGAGGCGACCATATTGGATCACTGTGGTTTTGTAGTAGCACAGAAAGAACAAACCAGTTTACTTTTCATGTGAACTGATATCTATTGTATGTCATCCTGTATTACTGGAAGGATAAAGGAAGTTAAGCTGCTACTTCAACCACTTGATATTACTCAATTCTACACACTGCTCCTTTAATGATTTTGTGATTTTGACTTCTATGTATTTTGTCGTTATTTTGTTTTTTAACCATATGATGAACATGTGATCTACAGAACAGTGTGTGTGTGTGTGTGTGTGGCGGGGGGGGGGGTTCTTGTTTTTTTCATCACAAGAGGGAGCAGTTCAGCTGATTGAATGAAGTCACTCCAAAAGCCATTTTATGTGAAACCCAAATCCACCTATCTGGGATGATTATGAATGACATTACATGTGTTTTTCATTGATAAATGTGTAAAACACCACCCTGTTGTGTAGTGAAGTTACATGTTTGTATTATTGTGTGAGGAAATAAGAAAGAACTTTGTACTGGTAGTATAATGCTTTGCCTTTTCCCCCTCTTCATACTTTCATTTGTAAATAAGTGAAATATCTTTAGTTTGATTCAATAAATTGATTTTACAGAGTAAAGTACAAAGTGTTTTGTGCCAAAATTACCTTTCATCGTTTCATTACCTATTTTAGTGTCTCTCTGTATAGTTCATTTTCTCTATTCTTAAGTCCAGCTAACAAAACATGATCAAAAACTATTAAAGGTCCAGTGTGCAAGATTTGGGTCAAGTTATTTCCAATCGTATTGGCAGGAAAGGACTGCACAATGATTTCAATGATGTTTTCATGACATAGTGACACAATCACTTGGATGTATGAGTTGTTTTCATTACCTTATTTTTACCTTACCTCATCAGGAGCAGATGAGGGTGGGCGCCATGTTGTGATTGGCACAGAATGGACGAACTAAACACCTGTTTTGAGTTCCAATGATATCTGAGGGCCACTGGTTCATTCATGGAGGGTGAGTTGAATTAAGATTAAACTGAACCCTACACACTTTCCCTTTTCATTCTATATGCATCCGTGCACATCTCAACACGTGAGTTGCACTTTCATTCATTTGGAGGCTTTGGATGCTTTTTCATTCTGTGGATGCTTTTTGCTGCATTATGTGATCAACACCATCAGCAGGCCTCTATGGTTCCATACAGGGCCGAGCATGGCTGTGTGTGTGTGTGTGTATGGCAGGGGTTAACCGTGCCCCCACCCTACCACCACCACCACCACCCCACTGCTGATGCTGCTCCTGGACCAGACGGTGACGGGCTCAGGTGACAGTTCTCCGTGCACACTCTGTACAGAGCCACATCGTCTTCATCATCACCATCATCATCATCATCTTCATCATCAGGCGAGGGAGTGAAGGAGGCATCCTACAAATGTGGGTGGGGTCGCTTTGATGCGCAACCAGACAGCAACGTGCTCCCCACGGCCGAGCGCAAAGTGCTGTTAAACTTGAGGAAAGAACAGGGAGGCTGCAGGAGGAGGAAGAGGAAGAGGAAGAGGAGGAGGAGGAGGAGGAGGAAGATCTGAGCACTCAGCAGACAGAGGGGGACTGCACAGGCGCTGGGAGGAGGAAACAAAGGGCGAAAGGTGCCGAAAACGTGAGTAGGACCTTTTATTCAGAGTCAGATTTCGCGTTTGTTCTGTCCCCGCGCGTCCTCCTCCTCCACCATGGCGTGGCCGTGCATCACGCGTGCTTGCTGCATCAACCGCTTCTGGACCGAGCTGGACAAAGCGGACATCGCGGTGCCTCTGGTTTTCACCAAATTCTCGGATGTGGCCGACGTGCACCACCTGCCCCACCACCCGCAGCCCAGGCCGAGGGCCGCCGCCGGCGCCGCCGGTGCCATAGAGACCCAGCCGCATCCCGGCGAACAGGAGGCGGGCAAGGCACCGCCCGCGGCCGCCGGTGCCGCAGCGGGCAAAGATGGCTCCAGCGCGTCCGTCATGCGCCAAGACTTCAAGGCGTGGAAAGTGCGCCCCGAGCCCAGCTGCAAGCCCCGCAACGAGTACCATCCCTCCGTGGTCCCGTTCAACACCGAGACCCAGTACCAGAAGGATTACAAACCCTGGCCCATACCCAGGAAGCACGACCACCCCTGGATCCCCAAACCCAGCCCCACCACCTCCACGGGCAAGCAGGAGCTCGTCACCCCCGCCCCCACCACCACCACCGCCACCACCGCCACCGCCGCGGCTGAGCCAGAGTGCGGCGTGGAGAAGAGCGAGATCGAGGAGAAGGTGCAGGAGAAGGAGAAGAGGGAGAAGTCGGCGGAGAGGAGGAGCGGAGAGAAGAGCGAGGGGCCGGTGGCGGCTGCAGAGGCGGAGCTGAAGAAAGGCCGAGCGGTGGCGGACGCTGTGAACAGACAGATCCAGGAGGAGATGTCCACATCCAGCAGCTACAGGTGAGACACACCTCCATCCACCTCCACCTCCATCCACCTCCACCTCCACCACCATCATCATCATCTTCATCTTCATTTTCGTCTTCATCATGCATGGCTCAATGACATTTCAACAACTTTTTGTGATCACATGATCCTTCATGCAGTGACACACTGGAGGGGAGGGGATGTGGGGAGGGGATGTGGGGAGGGGGCGGGGGGAGGGGGGGGGGCTGTAATGCTCCTGCAGACATGGTGCTCACTTCCAGGGGCGTATCTCCCACTTGACTAGATCTGGGGCTGAGCCCATGAGGCCCCCAGAGTCACAGCCATTTTAAAATGGCTCACATGTTCCATTTGACTTCCTTCTGCGCCATCCCACTTCACTTTAGATCTGCAGTCCCACTTGAATCGACCAGGACTGTCATCTGAAATGTGATCATACGTTTCGTAGTTGTTGTTGTAGATTAACTGTGACATTCAACACCTGACTTTGTTAAAGGACCTTGGATAAAAAACAAACAAATTCTAAATATGAACACAGAAATATCTCTTTTAATCCATCGTCTACAATCTGGGCTTTAAAATGTTAAGTATAGACTCGAGTGTTATATTTGGATTCATTTTGTCCAAAACCCCCCCCCGCCGCCCCATGTTCCATTGAAGTTACATAACATTCAAACATTCAAGCAGCAAGTCATCGTCTCTCTCTCTCAGCATCATCATGAGGCTGCTCGCTGCTGCTCGGCCTCCCAACACAAACTGCTATTTCACCAGGGATGGAAAGTAACAAGTGTCACCGCGACTCTTGAGTGCTCGCTGGTTGTCGTCGCAGTATGTGTAGCACTCGTAGTACTCGTTAGTAGTGCTTGTAGTGGAAGAGGCCGAGCTGCAGCAGCAGGTGCTCTCAAGTCAACGGGCAGACCGGGGAGGTGATGTCGGCCTCCATCAGCTCCAGGTGAGAGACTCGCGTCCATCGCCACTCGTCACTGAAGCCCGTTTCCTCCACAGTGACACACTGAGGTGTTTCCTGCAGCGAGCTGCATTCAAGTTACATAACAAAGACTTCAGCAGCGGGTCCCGCTATCATCCTCTACACGTAACCTTAACAACAATAAGGACAATATATTTGTATCGCACTTTTCCAAACACAGCTACAGTGCTCACGGGGGCTGCGACAAATGAATCAATTATTCTATGATTAATCAATTATTCAAATAATTTGTTATTACCTTTCAGTCGATGAAGCGGTAAAAGCACTGCGCGTGTATGCCTAAGTAACCGCGAGCGCGCTGTGCACCGTGATAGAATATGCAAAAAATATATACTATGTGTGTTTATATCTACAAGTGAGTTGATGGTCAAAATGCAATCCCATGCAAAGCAGAGATAAAGGTTTGTAGAAGGTCAGACTGAGTGCGCAGAGAATGTGAAGAAGCCTGTAAAGGAACATACGACTGTGCTGACTCACTCAAACGCATACAAGAGAAGCTAAAGGCTCGAGGCAAATCTGGAAAAGCTCAGGAGGAGCAGCTTTAGCATGAAAACGGCCTCGTGCAGCCTCATTCCCACACCAGCAGGGCGTTTGGTGCTCCCCCCCCCCCCCCCCCCCCCCCCCCCCCCCCCCCCCCGTTTGGTACCCCCCCCCCCCCCTGCCCCGCCCCACCCCTCCGGTCTCCAAAAGCAAACTGAGATGTCGCCATTGATTTTTGATCCTCTACGTGAGACCTCGGCTCCAGATCGATGCAGCCCAGTCCATAAACCAGCGGACTCCAGTAAGAAGGGGCCTGAATGTAATCATGTGTCCTAACATGGTTGCTGGGCGCAGGCCTCCTCCAAATTGAGTTAAGACTGCAGCAGGATGCAGGTCAGCACCACAAGCCGTGTCCCTCCGCTTCACAGAGACTCGCAGCAGGATGATGTTTAAAAAGGGAGGAGTGGGAACGCGTGTACTTATTAAAAAGGCCTCTTAATGTATCAATGGCAAGAATTCAAAATGTCACAGCTGACGCACAAGTTCCTGCATCTGGGACGTTGTGAGGTCACGCGACCTTTTTCTCTGCTTCCTGAATGACTCGTCGAAAAGAAGAGAACCTTTTTTTTTGCAAAAGAATTAAAGTGACACACATTTCAATGTACGTTATATCGGAGCCATCTCGGTTCCAAAGCCGAGGGTAAATGAATAATAATGATGTTTTCATATCTATGTTTGCTCATTAGGACGTCACCTTCCTGAAGCAGAGCACTCACTGTGCCCAGTGTCTAATTCCCCTTTACCCAGGATGTTCACCCACACACGAGATTAGACCTCAGGAAGCAAACGTACAATCCAAGACATTTGTTATTCCATCATCTTTAGAGGTCTGTAATAAAACCACTGTTACAAATGATTGATCAATATATATAAATAAATGTATATGTCCTTCATCGTCAGTGTATCACTCTGCCACGTTTATAGGTGGATTAAAACAACACAATGTGTTTTTAGAAAGCAGATTCAATTGCAGCATTAAAGGTACAGTATGTACACTGCCAGCCAGAGGTCAGTCTGATGTTCAGCATCTTGCAAATCATCTTTACTTCATTGTTTCACGGGTAAAGTGAATCAATTACGAATCGTGTAACTTTGGCTCTGCTGGAGCTGTGTCTCACTCACCACTTCAGCCAACTTCAAGGCATGTGGGGTTTGGTGACATCCAGAGGGGAAGTTGTGTGCTGCAGCTGAATAACCTTCACCGTAACCTTCCCCTTCCAATATTTGATAGAACCTACAGTCGACTTCAGTTCACCTTAATACTCGATAAGGTGTTTAATTTGTCCCGTCTGGGCTCCTGTAGAGCATGGTGACGCAACATGGTGACCTCCCTTTGAGAGGACCTGCTGCTAAGGTAAACATCAAGGACAGTAGTTTGTACATGAAGGTGATCACACACCCATAAACACGCTCAAGATAATGATTTTGTATGAAATGTATGCTAAAAAATTGAAATAACTTTACGTACATTTTTCATTTTTCACACTCAACCTACTACTGAATCTGTCCTACAGTCAACCTACAACTGAATCTGTCCCACGGTCAACCTACTACTGAATCTGTCCCACAGTCAACCTACTACTGAATCTG
The DNA here is from genome assembly GCA_016785325.1 of Chascanopsetta lugubris. Classification (NCBI taxonomy): domain Eukaryota; kingdom Metazoa; phylum Chordata; class Actinopteri; order Pleuronectiformes; family Bothidae; genus Chascanopsetta; species Chascanopsetta lugubris. The sequence continues at coordinate 25,707 of JAFBJT010003496.1, read as the reverse complement.
TCCCACAGTCAACCTACAACTGAATCTGTCCTACAGTCAACCTAC
>JAFBJT010003496.1:9343-25457 GCA_016785325.1 Chascanopsetta lugubris | reverse complement strand
CCCACCACTTCACCCAACTTCAAGGCATGTGGGGTTTGGTGACATCCAGAGGGGAAGTTGTGTGCTGCAGCTGAATAACCTTCACCGTAACCTTCCCCTTCCAATATTTGATAGAACCTACAGTCGACTTCAGTTCACCTTAATACTCGATAAGGTGTTTAATTTGTCCCGTCTGGGCTCCTGTAGAGCATGGTGACGCAACATGGTGACCTCCCTTTGAGAGGACCTGCTGCTAAGGTAAACATCAAGGACAGTAGTTTGTACATGAAGGTGATCACACACCCATAAACACGCTCAAGATAATGATTTTGTATGAAATGTATGCTAAAAAATTGAAATAACTTTACGTACATTTTTCATTTTTCACACTCAACCTACTACTAAATCTGTCCTACAGTCAACCTACAACTGAATCTGTCCCACAGTCAACTTACAACTGAATCTGTCCCACAGTCAACCTACAACTGAATCTGTCCCACCGTCAACCCACTACTGTAACAGTGTGTCACGGGCTGTTAAGCTTTAGATGAATTCCTAAAACAATCACCAGGTTTAACGGTGGTGACGATAAATCGCAGCCCGTAAACTTTTATGTCCCCCCCCCCCCCCCCCCCCAAACTTTTTTTTCCCCCCCCCCCCCCCCCCGTTTCTCCACTTGCTCGCAGGACCGAGTTCAAGGCTTACAAAGATGTGAAACCGGTGAAGGCCATCAAAGCTGCCTTTCAGTACAAGCCCCCGGTGGAGGAGACCAGCCTGGAGACCAGCTACAGTGCCACGTACAAGGGGGAGCAGGTGAAGGCCCGGCCCGCCGACAACAAGCTGCAGGACCGCCGGAGGATACGCAGCCTGTACAACGAGCCCGGCAAGGAGCCAGGCAAGGTGAGCGCAGGCGCGCGGCCTCGGCCGTTACCCTTCGTCTGTGAGGCGCCGCTGCTTTTTAAATGATGGACTTTAATATTCCCGCTAAGTGCAGAGAGCCACACGGAGTCAGTGCCCTCCCAAAACGTTTAGTAGCCCTGCTATAATCTAGCTTTTAGTATTTTGTGATCAGCACAGTCCTGCGGAGCTTTATTTATTTTTATTTTTTACTCCACCTCGTACTCGAGGGTTTTATCTCCCACTCCATCAAAGTCACACTCCAGCGTAATGACGGGTGCTTACATTTATCGAATGCATCAAGGAGCCTCGGAGCTTTTTAAATGTACAGCGTTTGGGGTTAAGTGGCATCTGGTGGTGAAGTTGCCTGTTGCCGGGTAATAAACCACCTCAATTCGCGCACACGTGACAACCTGTGGAAGTTGTCGATTTTGTCCACTCTGGGCTTCTGTCAAAACATGGTGGTGCAACATGGCCGCCCCCTGCAGTTTGGACCATCTTCTGATGGAGATGTAAAGGGCTCATTCCAAAGGGATGAACAATACAATAATACTTTGATACATTTTTATATCCCATTTTTACCAACAGAATTCAAATGAAATGAAACGGATGTCACCTAAATCGTACACACGCCACCTTTTAAAATGTTAACATTTCAGTCTGTGTAAGTTCTAAGTAAACAAATAATAAATCGATTCTTAAGCAGCTTCTGGTGACGAAGAGAAAATGTAAAACAAGCATTGGATAGATACATCATGTTAAAGTAGGTCTTTATATCCATTTTACTGATGTGTTTTTTTTTCACATGATAATTTACTGAAACTTTCCTGAATGTAATTGTGTTGTTTGGTTTTTCAGAGGGATCAGACATGGAGATGCTAATCTACTTAACCTTCCTTCATTTAATCCAGCAATCAAATTGCTGGACACAATCTCTCTCTCTATATATATATATATATGTGCATTTGATGCCTTTTGTCTATATTTGTTGTCGTCACGTTTTCCTTCATGCTGTAAATCAACTGCTCACTTTGTGTGTGGAACCCTGTGTCAATAGTGGTGTGTTCATATGGCCGCTCCCTCTCTCACTCTTGTAGGACGTCTCAGAGACTGAGAGCAGCTCTGTTGTAAACCTGCTGTAGTCAGGTGTGTGTTCTGTTTCTTCTAGAAGGCATGGAGGCTGACCTCAAACCTATCAGACACAAACACACACACTGCACACACACACACGCGCACACACACACACACACACACACACACACACACACACACACACACACACAGTATGCACCAGTCAGAGTCTCAGTCACATTGATCACCCTGTTGCCAGATACAATCCCCCCACATGGTCACTGATTGCCCACTCCTCAGCCTGCATCACAACAACTGACCACAGGGTTTTATGTAACAGGATGGATGGAATCAACATAGAACCACATGAGGTAGATGAGCATCAAGGAACAGCAGCAGTGTGGCCAAGACATGAGTTGTAGGCGACAGCATCCAGGCAAGACAACTACTGCGAAATTATGAGCGAGACGAGCGCTGCAGCAATTTGTTGACAAGTGTCATAGTGTTCTGGGACATCCTAAAAGCTTGGACCTCCGATATTTCTTTCCTTATGCTCAAAACACAGAATGTTGCCGGTAATGGAGAACTCATCCATAAGCTGATGATTGTACGGAATATGGAAACTACTTAAAAAAAAAAAGCCCATCCCTAATTTTACCAACTGTCCACAGATGGCGTTGCCTTCGTTTCCTCTAACGTCTGGTTTGCGTAGTTGCTGCTCAGCAGGATGCAGGCTTGTTTAAAGTGGCCATGAAATGATGCAGCGCCCTTCACACCAACCTCTGAGTGCCATTTTGAATTAGAGCCCTCCCTTTTTTTTAATTTTATTTTTCTCAATTATGGATTTTGAAGGTTTTAGCAAAAGTTCAGCATGGATGAAACTTTTTTTTTTTTTGGCTCATTTATACAAACAGAAATTTTTAGAGTCTTCTCCAGGGGTTATCTGAACACAACAGACCTTAGTGCTTTATGAAGGGTCCGTTCATCTCTCTGCTCCCACAGTTTCATATCACTGTCGAGAGTTTGAACCGGTGATTTTCCCGCGGTGAGCCTGCACCTCGAAACGAGGAGGTGAAGTGGAGCCACACATGAACATTTTAGGCATCAGACTAACAACATACTAATGAATATACAAACTGTCGACTTTCTTTCTTGGTTAGAAAACTGCACGAGCCACTGTTCTATTAGATGAAAGGCACAAATACACCATTTGTGCTGTTTTTTTGTTTTGTTTTTTAAAATCTTCATCGCACTAACCACATGATGCAAATATCACCTGTGTGGTGTCATTTGCTTGTCATTACTTTTAAGTGAGTGGATGAAAAGGTTTGTATTGCATGTTAACGTAGAACTTACAGTTAAGAAGACATTTTAAAGACCAGGTTGACTTTTATATGCATATTTGCTTTCTGGGTCGGTATTTCGTGAGATGACTGTCGCTCGCATATCAATTGTAAAATCTCTATCTGGTGCCAGGTAGCACAGGGAGATGGGGGGGGGGGGGCACATGGTGCTGTCACAGCATCCATAGATGCCCATTTGTCACTCCAGAGGCCACACCCTTAATTATGCACAATTTAGACTTCGATAAGAGTTAGATGTCGCAGTTATCACAGGAACGGATGTGACTGGTTGAGACCAAAACCAGGCTTTGACGTTGTTTAATCCAGCTCTAAAGTTGACCATCTAAACATGGGACACAGGGAGATGGGGGGGGGGCACATGGTGCTGTCACAGCATCCATAGATGCCCATTTGTCACTCCAGAGGCCACACCCTTAATTATGCACAATTTAGACTTCGATAAGAGTTAGATGTCGCAGTTATCACAGGAACGGATGTGACTGGTTGAGACCAAAACCAGGCTTTGACGTTGTTTAATCCAGCTCTAAAGTTGACCATCTAAACATGGGAGTCTACGGGGATTGACTCGCTTTTGGAGCCGGCCTCGAGTGGCCACCCAGTGAAGTGTACCTTTCTCCATCTATCAGGCCTGGAGGTTTCCACTGGGTGAAAACTCTGTTGTACACATAACAGGAACAGTAGATGATATACTTATCTACCACTTCCTGTTTCAAAGTAAAAGCCCATTAGTGTTTTTTCACGTTGACTGAAACACAGCACTTATTTTAACAAGGCTCGAATTACTATTTTTTTTACACTGTATTGCCCTAGTGTGTATTTGGATGTGCTAATATTAGAGGAAATGCAGCGATCACACACTGCTGTTTCACTGATGAACATACATAACAAAGAAAACCAAAAACCCTGGGCGGAGCAAAGTGATGGCGCTGTCATTCCACGGCGCTCACGCAGCCAGTGTCCCCCGGGTTTTTACTGGTTCTTGATTCCTGATGGCAAACACAGGAGCGCGAGAGCAGCGGTGATCTCCTCATCGAGTGCCCAGCCGGAAAGCAAATAAGTGTATTTCTGCAAGTTTTGTGAAAAGCGTCGTCCTCTGTGTAACGCGCCCCTCTTCTTCTTTCAGGTGGACAAACCGGCGTCTCGCACCAAACCAAAAAAGACGCCGACATCGACATCAGGAAAGAGGATGATAAAAGCCAAGGAGAAGCAGATCGCCGGGTCCCAGTCGGCCAAGAAGAAACCTCCGTCCGCGGGCGCCGCCGAACCCAAACCGGAGGGAGTCATCTCAAAGAAGAGCAAAGAGATCAGCAACAGACTGGCTGAGGCGAAGCAGTAAAACCACGTTCACACGTCCCTGTGCTTCAACCGAGGTCACGTGACCAATCCGGCAAATCTCCTCTCCTGGGTTTTTAACTTCCTGACCTGTTGTCTCTGCTGTCTGTCACTTTTACTTTGAATCAGCACTGAGCTTTTAGACTAATGCAAATAATTTCACGGTATCCCTTGTGTGTGTGTGTGTGTGTGTGTGTGTATCTGCGCAAGTGTGTGCGTGTGTGTGGGCACGTGAGACTGCGTGTGTGTTGGTGCACAGAACCGCTTTATATTAATTGAGCACATGATTTGCACATTATTTATATGAGTTGTCGGACATTTCTAAAAATAGCCATGTGTACACAGGTTACATGTGTATAAAAGGGCATTTTGACCTTTGTCTGAGTGGATGACTAATTTAGATCAACTTTAAAATGATTGTAGAACATGTCACGAGGACGACGTTCCTCTGAGACGGATGCTTCACACGCCAGGTTTTGTTTTAAAAAAAAAAAAGAAAAAAGAACAAAATCTGTTTTTACGGTTGCGTTCCTAGTTACAGTGCCTCGGCTGTTTTGGTCCTGGTTTTCATTTCGTTGTTCTGGATGATAACTGGTTTCATCAGTTTGGTTGCTTGGAAACCAAATGACCTGTAATATAATTGCTAAAAGCCTGCATGCGAGAACCCCCCACCCCCCCCCTGTTTTTCAGATCGAGTAGCGACATCTTTAGCAGACCACACCGTACGTCACACACTCACATCTTAGCTTGTAAATTGAGCCATCTGTGATAAATGTGTAGGGGCCAGACCTTTTCCAGATATAATGCATGTGTAGTAATATAGAGCGATCACATCCAAAAGGCACATAACCGTAAGTACAGTCATAGTCTAGTGGCTATTAAAGCTATACTCACCAGCAATATGGTTTCACCCACGTTTCTCTGCATCCTGAATGGAGAGCCACTCCTTTGGATTGAGCGATGCTGCGGTTACCACGGCGACTCAGCATTTTGTGGCCTCGCTCCATCGTCTCCTCGGAGCTGCAACACTGTAATCGTGATTTTAAGAGGGGGAAAAAAAAAAATCTGGAAGATTCACATACAGTATGTGTAAGGCTTTAACCCCCCACTCCCCCACCCCCACCCCCATCCCCCATGTTGTATTCACTCTGAGCGGGTGGCTGATATCTCCAGGTGTTGGAAGGACAAGGAATGGGGCCAGGACTTGAAGTTCAGCTTTTTTTTCCGTCCAAAATGCTGCTACTGTCAGAAAAATGCGCAAAATCTCATCGTGGTGAGCGTGAGCGTGACAATGAGCTGTTTTTACTAAAAACCCTCATCACACCTCCTCTGTCCCTCTGTCGCTGTGAAGTCCGCCAACATGGCGGCGGTGCGCCACGGCCCAGTCCCGCCGCCGCCGCCGCCAGTCTGCTTCCAGTTTTAGCTCCTGTGAGTGTGTGTGTGTGTGTGTGAGAGAGAGAGTGTGTGTGTGCTCCTATGAGACTCTCTGGCTGTATGACCTCTACAGCCTGCTGCCTGATAACATCAAGTCTGACCCCACCACCTCCACCTCCACCACCACCACCACCACAGGAAGTGCTGCTGTGCGCTCCCACACCCCGGTGCTATCTCTCTCACTGTTTGCTGTCTGGTTCTAGGAGTGTGTGCGGCGTCAGGCCCGAGTCCAGTGACGATGTCATACTGCTGCAGACATGTTGTGATGTTGTGCTCGTACCCTCCGCTTGTTCTGGATGAATTGGAAATTAAAACGACCATACACAACTCCGCCCTGTGACTCCTTGCCTCCTTTGCCGCTCGTCACCGAGCAGCAGAATTCTACCGTCACGCGATTAAAGGTGCAGTGCGCGAGAAATGAAATGTTGAGTGGATGTGCGGATGTTTCTATAGGTGGATATTAGTTACCCGCATGTATGGCTTAGTATTTGTATTAGCCAGTAATGAGCCCTTGACGCTTATATGAGGAGCCTGTCCTCGCTATCGGGGTGGCCATTTTGCACCACCATGTTTTTTTTTACTGTAGCCCAGAATGATTCTCCTCATGTTTGAAATGGAAATGAGGTGAGAGCTATTCAGCGGCCATATTCACCCACCACCACAAGGGTTAACTCTGCAGTGATGCAAATAGCAACTCCATCATTTTAATGCAGTCATGTTCCATTTCTGATCCTAAATATTGAAATCATTTCACCAATATCCTACATGTTGGACCTTTAAGTGCAAAGTCGTTCTTCCTGTGATGATTGACATGTTTAAAATGATGAAAATGGAGTGTCTTTATACGTATATAAATGAATTAAAGCCGTACAAAGGTCTCAGGGGAGCTTGAATTTAGTTGAAGTCGAGTTTAATAAGAATAGGCACGGTCTTTAATCGCAGAATGTACAGTAGCAATCATCTGGGCGTGTTTCTTAAAATGAGATCTCATCATTGCGCCGTTCTTTTTTTAGAGAGTTATTAGGAGACCAAACGTCCTCATGTTTAATCTGAATTTAACCAAATTAAACATCATTTTATTGTTTTTCCGTTGGTCCTGCGGCGACGGGATGCTGGCGGTCATTTTCCTGTGAATCAGTCATCCTGACATGAAAGTGCATGAATAATTCAGTTGTTATGGGCCCTTATGTTTCCAGTGCTGCATGAAATATTGAATGAGAGATCAGCAGTGGCACTGGAGCAGCCTGAGCTCTGTCCCTCCTATTCCTGACTCGTCTGTCTGGTTTCTGCCCCACCTACAAGGCTTATTGTGTTATGCTGAAGAAAGATTTCATTTCATGGTCTCACAGTGTATGAAATACAGCGTGATACAGTATTATTTTATTTTTTATATGTTTTCTCCTACTGGAATATTTACTGTCAGAACAATGAATCTCCCTCTGTATGTGAGGTTCACCAACAGCACCATGCTATAAAATGTTTATGCATCTCGATGTTCAGCCGTCAGTGAGTAAGATGACGACAGAGTCAGGTCTGTGCGTGAATTCATCTGCTGTCACACACACTGCATGCTGAAAAAGTCTCACTCTAAAGGGATATTGCAGGAAATAGAAGTAGATGTGTTTAATAATGAGTCCATTTCAAGCATAAAGTTTTTTTTTTGCCAGTGGTTTGGTTGGTTGATGGCTGATGTCCAGTGTGGGGGTAAAAATAATTTCACCTAAGTTCCACAAACTGAAATTTTAATTTGATATATTCAAATTTAGTTTTCATTTTCAATATATGCATTTAGTCTTTTTCACAAGACAAAATGATATTATTTGTATAATGTTATATGAGACAATATAATACAGCCAGTCCGTTGAATCACACACTGTACCATAGTAGCAGTAGTGTGTGGTGGCTTTGGTCCAGCAGGTGGCAGTGTGCTCTCTTTGAGCCCCGTGCTGTAATAGGCGAAGAAGACGTGACTTCCGGTTTACAGCTGACGTTGGGAGGAAATAAACAAACCAGTCAAGTTGAGAGGAGGGAACAGGCAGAGGGGCTGCAGCTACTTCCACCAACGCCCGTGAGAAACATTTACACATATATTTGAGACAAAATGCCTGGTTAAGTCTCCATTGTGAAAACACCATTGATATTTAGTGTTCAATTTTAAGAAATGATGATAAACAGCCGTGGAGCAAATATCCGACAAATTGTTAAACGGTGTCAGTTTGAGCGTTAGCTTCTCTGTTAGCCAAGATAAATGCTCTTATCTCAACACGAATAGCACGAGAGCAAAGTGGGGACTTCTTCGCCACCATGTTGAGACACTTTGCTAAAATGTTTCTAAATCTGATCCGTGGTTATATCTGTTTGCCAACTGTGTTTATCAAAGTGTGTGTGGGTTATCTGTAAATTACTGTTCGCGTCGTTGTTTTTGTTTAGTATTTGAGATTAGGAGTCTCACATTATTACGCACTGTTTTATTATTATGTTATGTACTTCTCCTTAATTTCTATTTTACTGAGCACTGATGACATGTGGCCTTTTTGAATCCAAGACAGCTGTTTGGCTGCAAAATCATTATAGTAAACTCAAGCTGAAACCTCAGTTATATATTTTCAGGAGTTGTCAACGTTACATCACTTCCTTAATGTCTTGTTTGCCTCTTTTGTGCACAAATACAAAAGTACTTTTACTGTGCCCAATGGATCTTTTGAGTTTAACTACTCATCCGCCCTGCAGCTCGGTCTACATCTCCACCACGATGACAACCAAGAGGCTGGACAATTTTGAGGTGGTGTGCGAGTGGGGATCCTGTGACTTTAAGGGCCACACCATGGAGGAGCTGAGCGACCACATGTCACTGCACCTGAAGGATTACCTGGGAGACAATGATGCGCTGGAGGAGCTGGGTCAGTCAGGACCTGTGTCATTTGGAAACCACCAAGTCACCTTTTTTAAGGAAAAGAAGAAAGTTGTTTTGATTTGAGTTGTTTCTATGGGCTGTTGAATTTGTCCCTGAGCACCAACACATTTGTTTTCAGTGCAGTAATTCCTTTGTCTCTCTCTCTCTGTTCAGATGAATATGCGTGTCTCTGGAACGGATGTGAATTTGTGTCCATGGGCAGTCCCATGGAGCTGGAGGTCCACGGTTACTTCCACAACTACCACGGAAAGCTCAAGTTCATCGGGTCGCAGCTGCTCAAGTCCCGTCCCGATCTGCCCACCTGCAACCAAAGTGTAAACAGCAACAACCTGTTTCCAGAGGGATTGGTTAAATATGTTTGCCAGTGGGAGCAATGTGATGTAGGTATTCGGAGTTACTTTGTGTATGATTTAGTCATGATTATTTCTATTTTTCTGTCCTGTGTATAAGATAATTATACTAATATTTCTATGTGTATGTTCATCTGAGAGAATGAATTGTTGTTGGCATTGCTACCGAACAGGCTCTTAACGTTTACATCAGGAGAAGGTCCTGTCAAGGGAGGCTAAATTTAAAAACTAAAAACCTTTTTAGCTTTAATGATAACTGGAGGCAACCATAATGTCACTACACATTTTACCCTTAGATAATGAAACTATCCAAAATATGTTTTTCATGCATCATCATTACCACAGAATTGACATGTCTCCTCTCTTCACAGAGTACATTCAACAATCCTGAGTGGTTCTACCGACATATGGACAATCACATTGAAAGTGCCGAGTTACAGTCGTTCTCACAACAAGAGCAGGCTTTCTTCTGTCAGTGGGCAGGTATGATGGAGCAGAAGCAGATCAGAGAGACTTCTCTTGACGCCCGTGTGACCTCCATTTTGTGTCCCCGGGACAGGTTGCGATACTTTCTGCAAGATCAGGTACCGACTGCGAGAACACATGCGGAGCCACACTCAGGAGAGGCTTGTGGCCTGTCCGACCTGTGGCAGCATGTTCTCCAGCAACACAAAATTGTTTGACCACCTCCACAGGCAATCCGAGCCAGTCGGTGAGAGACGTGTTGATCTGAAAAATGATGCAAATGTTCTGAGTGTTGTTCATAAACACTGACTCTTTTTCTTATTCAAACAGAGTCGCTGGTTTGTGAACATTGTGGCAAAGCTTTTCCCAGTCAGAGACTTCTGAGGGATCACGTTCGTCAGCATGGTAATGACTTTCAGCTTTACACCGCTGTCACACCGTGGTGAATGAAGGTCAGCTGATCGCATCCACTACAGGGGATTTGTGAAACAAAGACGTTTGTTCTGTTCTTTTCTCCTAGTGAATCAGGTCAAGTGTCCCTTCTGTGACATGACCTGCACCACTTTGGCAGCTCTGAAGATCCACATGCGATTCCGCCACTGTGACGAGCGACCGTTTCCCTGCGACTTCTGTGACAAAAGGTGGATCCCCACAACAACCACTCACAAGTTCTTTTGACAATATTTGAATTGTTGGAGAACCTTCCATCCTTGAGGGAACAACTCTTTTGATTGAAAAATAACATTTCAACTAATATGCCGTGTCTTTCAAAGTGTAGTATTGTCCTGACACCTGTCCTCGAGAAGTTTGAATAGATATAGTTGTCATGGTAATGTCACAGTAAGGTAGTATTTAATGATCAATGCTGTTTTTCCCGGTCGTACTCCTGAACAGATTTAAGAATCAACAGGATCTACAGAAGCACACTGAAGTTCACAATGAGGGAACTGTTTACCGCTGCACTGTGGAGGGTTGCGATTACTCCTGTCACACGTTCCAGACCATGAGTCACCACCTGAAGAGAGTACATGAGGTTTGTTTAAGCCTTTTATTCAGTGATGGAGAAGATTCTGTGATACTTGCACAATTACATCATGTGTTATTCCCAACAGGAGGGGGGGACATCCAAATACAAATGTCACATCTGTGATAAGGTTTTTTCTTGGTGTTACACGCTCACCCTTCATCTTCGGAAAAAACACGAGTTGAAATGGCCATCTGGACATTCACGTTTTAGGTAAGATACAGCAGCATATTATTGTCGTATGGCCACGTGTGTTTTAAGATAACATTTCCTGAGATCTTTTTTTTTTTGTAACTTGTGTTTGAATAGACTTCTCTTTAAAAAGTCCATGTGGGATGTAGCCACAAGTCTCGAATGTCAGTTTACGTCATTGTTGTTTGTTTTCTTTAGAACTCAGTAAATAGAGAACACTTTAAATGAATATAGCATATTGTGAACTCTCCACAGATACAAAAAGGACGTCGATGGCTTCCTAAAAGTAAACATGGTGCGATTTGAGACTGTTGAAGTGACGAAGGAGATCATGAAGAACATGGCCAAAAAACCACAGAGCCTCCGGAAGACTCCCAGGACAAGCAGTCGGAACAAAAGAGCTCTGGAAGTGCCGGAGAGCGGCTGCAGCTCTCCGGTGGGATCGTCCTCGCCCTCCTCCTGCTCCTCGTCCTCCTACTCGTCAGAGTTCTCTGAAGGCGAGGACGTTTCTGCACAGCCCAGCCCCAGAGGCAGCGACTCGCCCGTGTACTGTGTGATGAGCACCATACCTCACATAGAGGACGAGCCGGGGGGATTGTCCCAGGAGGACTGTGACGGCGATGGGACGTCTGGGGCCGTCCAGGCCCTGACGGAGGTCGCCCGGGGCCTGGGTATGGACGTGGTTTGACTGTTCGTTTTTTTTGCACTGAGTCAAATGACACATGTCCGGAGTGATGTAAGTATGGCGCACGTACGGGCATCAGGAGGTACGCCAGAGAGCAGTCCGGTGTGTGTTCTGTGACTGGAGACTTGGCCGGAGCTAATATTTGCAGTAGAGTTACACTGGTTACACTTCACAGGTTTATGTCGAGCACAGTCTCGCTATTAAGTCAGCACTTGCCCCGTCTCCCGTTGCCTGTTCAACTTGGCGAAGTCACACTTGCATCAGATCAAACATACCGACAGTTTCCCATGAATGAGTTGAACAGCATTGCTAATCTGCTTATACAACATGTTTACACACGTAGTCATTTTTTGTGACATTGCTAAGTTTGTACAAAGGATGTTTTTTTAAGCCCTTGAATGTTGAACGAATACTTTTGAATACTTTTATCCAAATCAAATTTTAATACAGTTGTTTTTTATAAAGATGTGATCTTTGTATGTTTTTCAACTCTCAGGTAGTGTGTTGCAGTAGCAGTGTGGATTGATCTGAAATGATGACATTCCAGCAGTGACATTTCATTTAGCACAGTCACCAGGTAATGACTACATTTGTCCAACATGTTTATGGTCAGATACCTGCAACACGAACCACATTTCCATTAGCCTCACATTTGTTTTGCATTGATTGTAAATACACTCGACTGAGCCTCTGAACATGATGGACCTCTGGTTTAAAATCCCTGCATTAGTTTGGTCCAGGTATTGAAGTTCTTCCTTTGCCATGTCACATTTCTCTCCATTCGTTCTCCTTCCATTAGAAGGAACGGAGAACAGAGAACTGCTGATGTTGCTTCCCTGCTGTGTCTTAAACATTGTGATATGTTTCTCTCAGACTTAGGTTTAAATGTAGGTAACTTGTTTTAGTGTAGCACTTTGAAAAAAGACAATGTCACAAAGAGCTTTGCAGATATTTGAAAACAAACACAACCCAAGCATGAAAAACCCCAAACCAAGAAATGCAAATATCAGTAACAAGATACTCATTATACTCACTTACCTGTCCACACGTGGCCTCCTAGAAAAGTCCCGCACACAGCAAATCACTAAGAAAAGGAGAAACCACAGGCAGACAGCAGCTTCGTGGAATTAAGAGTAAAAGTGAATCACACATGATCAAAACATTGTGTTAGTTTTATTTTGAAGAAATAGTCACAGACAACGATAAAAGTGTAACACGAGTCAGTTTCATTTTGTAGACACTTTAATAAGGTATTATGTTTCAGTTTGTGACATTTAAGAAATCAAAATTCTCAAATAGAGGTTTTAGTTTGAACAATAAATGCATTCCCTCTTCAATTATCAGCTCAGAGAAATCGGTATTGGTTGACCCGTAACATCAGAAACATGTTAAACACGCTCCCCCACTTTCTTAGACTGGGACGGGGGGATCCACACTCACTAAGTGTCAACGTGGAAAAAGTGACCGTTGCTACGGAAACTGGTTCCCCTCCCTTCTCGGGGGAGTCTCCTCCGACCGAGGGCACGTGGTCGGATGCTACCACAGTGTCAGGGCGAGGGAATCGACGTGCGCAGAGGTGGAGAGGCGGTCTGGACCGTACACCGAGCAGAGGACGGGTGCGTCTCGCCCCCTGACGTACGCAGCCTCCTGGTTCCTCACTGCCACTGGCACGAAAACAGATGGAGTGAAGAAACCGTACACGTGTTCTCGGTGCCTCTGAGCTACCAGAGGGATCCTGGTCCCACCGTGAGCGTGAGCTTGTCTGTAGTTGAGAGCCTTTCTCTTGTTAACCCCCCACCTTGTCTCCCAGGAAGCAGTTTGGTAGTGAGGCCATTCACAGCCCAGATAAGGGAGAAGTCCTCGAGACGCGTTGGAGACGTGGAATCTGCTGTCGTTCGGATTCCAGGCAGACAAATCGCCAAGGTTCACGCGTTGCTGTGGCGGCGCGCGCGTCGACGGCTGTGCATGTGCGACGTTGAATGCCGACGGATCGTCGTAGCGAGTCCTCCGAGGCGGAAACCAGTCGTCGGCAACCTCCCGCTTCAGGTTTTTCACTTTGTCTGAATGAGTAAGATCCTTTGATCCGTCGCTCTGTTGGTTTGTGTGTCTGTGCTCCGGGAGTTTCTCTGCCCACTGCAGATACACAGGCTGATCCATGTTCTCTGATTTGGGCCTGGACTCCGGTGGAGACGAGGAGACGCCCGTCTGACTCCCGTCACCAGTCCTGTACCTGTCTATGGACGGTCCGTGTGGAGAGGCTGAGAAGTAAGAGGAAGATGACTTTTAGTCATTTGATTCATCATATTTTTTTTTTTTTGGTGCAATACTTGATCGTTGATATTTGAAACTAATGTTTACTGCATCATTTGCCATATTTCAAGTACTTCTTACATCACAGGCCTGTAACTCACCTGGATACGGACGTCTGCAGGCGAGCAGCTGCTCTGGTGGACTGACAGATGACAGACCCTCAGGTGCGAGGTCTCCACGGTGACGGTTGAGTTTTTTCTGCATTTCCTGTTCAATGATAGATTACAATTCAATCCATTTTGGACACACAAGGTCATTCCTCATGACATGTATAAGTTATCAGTATTTACAATAATCGATTATTACAATAACTATTTCACGATGGGAACATTTTAGTCTTTAAATATTTAAATGATGAGTATTTGAATACACAGAAAGCAAAAAGAATCATACTTTAATGTTTCAGTGAAAGATTGTGGTGATATTCATATGTTTGCAGAACTGGAATATATAAAAACATTTTGAATTTGTAGTCACAATAATATTACAAATGAATGGATTGAAATGTAAAAAGAATGTTTAGCCCAAATTGGACAAACTGCCCCTGTTTAGTTTTCATCAAAATTAAATGCTACCATAACATCCCCTACATGCCTGAACGTAAGTAGCTGAAATAGGCAGCTTCACCGCCAGAGGTCACTGGGTCCTTCGTATCGTGCTTTTAAGATATGACTCGCACTATCACATTACATGCAGTGGCGTAAACGTGGTCCCAGAGGCTTCGTTACCTGCAGCTGTTTCTGGTGAAAGATCTTCCAGGCGATGGAAACATGCAGCGCGCCCCATTTGCCCTGTCTCTGAAAAGAGTCAGTCACAGCAGAGATGTAAACAGCGAGGTCAGACCCAGACTGCACTTCATCCTCGGACATGTCCATGCACATCCACACTCACCGTCCTGCAGGACGTCTGTGTGGCCCTTTGAAAGGCAGCCAGAGAGGGCGTCATGGTTCCTCTGCTCAGATGCCGCGTTTGTAGCTGTAGCTGGAGGTGAACAACAGAAGTAGCATTCCGTGTCAATAGGAAACAAGTCAATGACAGTAGAATATACAATTATTTATGTGATATCTCCCACAATTTTAGTATGACACCGGTTTTCTTACCAAAATTATATTAATCACAGTTACATTCAGATGTCTTTGTATTTCTATTTGAATTTTGCAGGTATATGAAAAATATATTTACAGGCAACATCCATTCTAAAATAAGACTATTTTTACTCTATTCATATTTTTTTGCAAACCTGTCCAGCAATTTTAGACTTTAGCGGTTAATTCATTTGCTTATTTATTACTTTGTTATACTCAATTCAATAGAATTTGAAAGAAAACTAAAGTAAATCTAAAACATGTTTAATGAACTACCACCACCACTTCTATTTATGACTGAATCATCAGTTAATGTGACAGTTACATGACACTAAAACAAGCACTTTATATTTACACCTGTAAATTTACACCTCCTCTGTCTGGAGGCCGCCATGTTGCACCACCATGTTCTCACTGTAGCCCAGAATGGACAAACTACAAACCCTTTGAGTCTGACTAACACCTGCTGGCTGTTAAATAAAGGGTGAGGTGAGGGGTTTATCAGCAGCTAAATGCTACCCAACCACTAGATGTCACGCAATCCTATACATTCTTACCTTAGAGTCCTGATCTGCTGTGACGATGGGGACGGGACAAACAGAGGAGGAGGAGGAGCAGGAGGCCTGGTGCATGATGGGTATGAACGTATGTCGATGGTGATGAACCAAACATGGAAGTGGACTCTGGAAAGGAGAGCGAAGCGAGGGAGAACAGGATGTTACGGTGTCAAGAGGAGTTTCTTTGTTCTTTCTTGTGACCACACAGAAATGTAGAGATAGAAGATAGAGAAGTGATGGACAGAGAGTTTTTAGAGCATCTTTTCAGAAAAGTAGGGCGAGATAACATCATCATTTGAGGAGGCCTCCGAGGGGTTAGGGTCATACGCATCATATATCGCTGCACTACATCAGTAGTCTCTCTCTCTCTCTCTCTCTCTCTCTCTCTCTAGTGCAGGGATTGACAGATTACACGGGCGGCAGGAATCAATGTGCGCTCACAGGACTGTGAAGAG
>JAFBJT010003491.1:6643-19428 GCA_016785325.1 Chascanopsetta lugubris | reverse complement strand
CCCAGGGCATACATAATAAACACTAATGTCTTTACTATCTGTGTTAAGTTTATATACACACACTCATATCCTCATATCATAGTTGGTGATTGTGCAACAACAAAGGACAGATTCAGTTTTAGGTGTGTAAGCACACACACACTCTCACGCACACACACTTCTGCTTTCTTTTGAAAGCCACATCCTGGATCTCCTCCCTCAGGGGAGAAGATTTACACTGTGGTCGTCCTTCAGGTAAACCGTAAGAGCTGTGCAGTGAAGCCTTCGCTCTCACAAAGCCCTGGTTCTCTGACTCGTGTTACAGTTAAAGATGGATACAGTGGAAAGAATGGAGAAGTGGAAGATCTGCATTTAGATATGGACTCATTTCAGTTGCCTTGCAGAGACATCCGAAGCCTGCAAGAACTGCCCCAAATGGCATGACAGTATATGTAATAGCTCTCTTATAGTGTATACAGTGTTCTTTGGCCGTTGGGTAAGGCCAAGGGAGGAAGTAGTAGAGATGGTTAACGATCACTTTGCTTTGCTCTCTTGTTTTTTGCTGTGTAAGCAAAAATATTTGTTAAAACTATTGCCTGTATCTTTATTCCCATGGTCAAGTAATATTTGAGTAACTTTTTAATTTAAGTCATTTTGTTAATTGAAAAAGTAAGTCAGCGTTACCTCCCCCCCAAAATAACCAATTTTGTAACTTAACTCCTATCTACTATTTTTTTAAGTAACTAGTTACATTTACTTGTTTGGACCCAACCCCTAAAATGGAACTTTGAACTAACTGGATTATTTACAGTTTATCAAAACGAAATGAGAAATGTGTTTAATGACTATTACATCCCACCGCTGGGTGGTGTAGCATCCTCAAAATGTGTTTGAAAGCTATTGTCCGTAGCTTTACAACCCCGTCATCTTCCCATTATTGTGGCTGTATAATTTCAAACTTGACAATAGCGAGAATCTGGACAGTAACTCCGGTGCATTCCAGTGTGGACCGGCGGAGACATATGCAACAGAAACATGTGGCTTCTAGCGTTCAACTGTCACTGGGTTTCTAAAACAATAAGTGGTGTTGTCTCGGTGTTGTTCAGTGTGAGTCTCCGGCCACGTTGATGCAACGCAGAGCAATGAGCACACAAGGCAGAGAGGCTTAACTTCACCATAAGTGAAAATGACTGCTGACGTGCTTTGTAGTACAAATGTCTGAATATAAAGTACAGTATGTTCAGGCTGTTAGCTGGACATTGTCAAAGACTTTTATTTTGAAATATTGTGATTTTAACATAGATATTGTGTGATAGAAGCATTTTTGCAGGTCACTGTGACATCATTGTATTACATAATCCTGATAGTTTTTTTCTGGTCTTTGTTGTATCACTTAAAGGTACCTCATGCACAGCATTGTCGGATATATACTATTATATATGCTATATATGCTTTTAAAAATTCCAAACATACAAACATCATACATCATCCCTGCTCATACCCATGCATGCAGTGTGTAGTTCTGCTGCTTTTATTTTGAAAGTTAGGCGCTTAAAGTTGCAGTGTGTACGATTTTTGTCATTAGAAATGTGACAAAATAATTATATACTAATATTTTTTTATGAATTTATAATCTCCTGAATGAGTTTTTCCCCCTTTGCCATTAAATGAGCCTGTTAAATGTATATTTACATGAGGAGTGGGTCCTTTCTATGGGGGCTGCCATGTTTTTACAGTAGCACAAAGTGGACATATCAAACATCTTTTGAGTTTTAATGACAACTGAAGTCGACCATAGCTTCTTCTGCATGCTAGGAAGGGTGACGGTGAGGTAATGGATGCAACATGCAACTTCACCTCCTGAGGCCACCAAATCTTGCACTCTGCACCTTCAAGTGGCTGTTGGAGAATGTAGATATGCAGGTGAAGTTTCATGTTGAAGCTGAAAGAACTACAGTTGTCAGCTTCAGTTATCATTACAGCTTTTATCTTTTCATTCTGAGGCTGCTGTAAAACACATGGTGGCGCAACATGGCCGCCTCCACAGTGAGGAGACGTGATTATCATGTGTTTATTCTAGTGTAATAACATGCCAATTCATACAGAGGTGGCATCAGATTCATTGAATATTGTATTTTGGCCCAAAGCAAAGGAAATAATGGACAGTCCATGACAGTAGGACGTGGAAATGAAAACAAAGATACATGTAAATAAGGTAAAGTAGCTCCAAACGGGTCATTATATTTGATTTATGGTATTACAGTTTTCCCCTGTCAGCCGATGCAGATGATTGGCCGACAGTAAACACCACCCACCGATGGCCGAGGCCACCAATCTGCAACAAATGATGCTCCGGGCTCCCTGCGGCCGGCACAGTGTCAGCTTACACATCATCAGCATTCCTGAAGTCGTGCCCAGTGCAAAGGTCTATTTACACTGCCATAATAACACAATTGTTCAAATGGGGCTGCATGAAAAATGAAATGAAACGGGAGAGGAGCGGAATCCAGTCTGAAATGCTCAGGGTTTTTCAGAGAGGAGGGACTCGCCTGTCTCGCCTTGTTTACCGTACACAGGGCCAATTAATCACAATGCTGACAAACGTACGTTTCTTTCCGATCTCTGATGGTATCGTGGTGTTATGTGGTTTCTTGTCACAGAGCGTTCTGTCAGATGCGATTATGGTTCTGCAGACTCCTTCCATAGAAACACATAGCAGAGGTAGCACTGCGCCCTTTTGGTGTTGTTTACCATGTGTTTACATTATGGTACAATGATACGTCAGAGATTGTTGGCAGGTCCATCCACCCAGATGCCATCATGTGTGTGTTTCATGCTCAATATCAGAACCCATTTGTGGATTTCATTGAGTCAAAACTCTTTGGTTTTGGTTAAGTTGAGGACACGCTGCAAGATTTTGCGCTACATTTTACCCACGGTTCAGAGTTGGGTAAGTGCTCCAGTCTGCTCCAGTTAGGGACAGTGGCCTTGGCTAGTTGGTACAAAATTTGCAAGTGACCTCAGTCGAATTTGTTTCACCGAATTTGGACGAAATTGTGTCACGTGAACACATGAAGTAGCAACAGAAGATGACAGCAAGTAGCTAGGATATGTTTTACATATACATATTTTGAAATCATAAATAAAATAAAATTAAAATAAATTATTGATAATAATTCATGAATTAAAAAATAAAATTCAAATAAGGCGCTGGGATATCAAAACAACAGTGGCGAACAGCGTGAGTGGGGGAGAGGTGAGAGTAGCTGCCATGCACTTTTCACTGTGATATAGCTCATGATGGACTATGGCAAGATGTGACTCGCCACTGGTGTCCATACATAAACAATTACTATGAAAGCAGCAGACACTGAGGTCTCCCCGGCACCACGTCCAACGCAAGGACAAGGTGGAGGGAGGAAACTGTGCTTTTGTCAGGCAACAGATAAAATCAGTCTAATGTCGAGGTATGCAACACAATAATGGACAGCCCAACAAAAGCGGATGCTAAAATAAAAACCCGGTGCTCGAACATGACTGTTGCTCGGAAGCGAAACAGAGCTCGGGTATTTGGCAGCCGTGAAAACACGCACTTCTGACCAGCTTCATTTCTCCGGAGAGTTCCTCTTTACATTGACTGATGTGAGAGGACGCCCGGAAAGAGCAGGGTTCCTGAGGTTTGCCTCATGACCGAATGCTCCGTAGGTGTAAATGTGAATGTGAATGCTTGTTTATTTCTGTGGTTGCTCTGCGATACACTGGTGACCTTTTCAGGGTGTAGCCTGACTTTCGCCGCCCAGTGTCTGCTGGGATTCGATCCAGAGCCCCACAGCCCTCAGAGGATAAACAGTATGGGAGAACGGAGGAATGCCATTGTTGACCTAAAGGTGTTATGGTCACGTTATGCGACAGTATTTGATTGAAACCTGTTCCATCACTGGCAGGTTATTGGCTCCAGTGAAATAGAGGTGGCTTACCTGTGTAGATGTCACTTTTCAGCTGTTATAATCACCTAAATGTTAATTTTTTTCCCATTACCTTTAAATGAACCCATTAATGTATATTTGTATGCGAAGGGGGTCCTCTCTAGGGAAGCCGCCATGTTTTTACAGTAGTAAAAGTGGAAATGTACATAGACGTATTAAACGTCTCTTGATTTTTAGTGACAACTGATGTCAACCGTAGATTCACCTGCATGTTTAGAAGGCTGAGGATGAGGTGATGGATACAACATGCAATCTTACGCACCTTTAAACCCAGATCGCGCAACATCTCCCCATGAGGTTGAATGCACAGTTTTACAGAAGGTGCTGGTAAGCCAAGCAATATGTCACGTAACATACAAAACACAAAAGCGTGCCAAACGAAAACCACGTTACAGTCCATCTGCGGCGAGAGCATCAGCTTCCCATCAAACAAGGCTCCGGGGGCCAAATGTTGATGAAGCTGTGGCCAGGGCCACACGGCGATCTGCCCAGTGCCATGTGTCAGAGATCTGCCCCCGGTCCCCCGATGGTGGAACAGTGTGTCCAAAGCTTCCTGAGGTCAGCGTAGTACAATACACGAGCTGGCGCTCAAATAAAACTGGTTTGTTTTTCTTGAAAGGAGCTTGAGGTTTTGGGGGTTTCAGTCCATCACCCCCACACCGCATCACCTCCACTCCTCCTCTGTGTGTGCTACAATGGAAAGCCTTATTGTGTGTGTGCAGCTTGACCTTTTTGATTTAACACTAGGTTGTGATTGGCAGAAAGTATGTTTCATCATGACTGGAGCTCTAATTTGGTCCGTGTAAATGTCAGCTGAGTATGAATTTGGTGTAGAGGGACTGGGAGCATGTTCCATCCCATTGTTGTGAATGTGCCTGAGTAAACAACAAATCTAAGATATCACATTTATGAATGGCTGACTCCCGTATGTATACCTTGGCGGGTCCGTTACGTCCATTTGATGTTCTCCGAGACAGAGTTGGATCAAAACTAATTTCCAGCCTTAAAAATAGCCCGGTCCGAAGAAACAGACAAGTGAGTCATCTCGTTTTACAAGGTCACACACGACATGATGTTTGGTTTAATTTTTATATTAAGTTTAGTGCCTGGCAACAGGGAGGGAGTAGTGGAGAAGACATTGGGAGCTAGAGATCACACTTTGGGGGTGAATGTACTCCGTCAACCTGGAGCGAGCGTGGATCCA
The DNA here is from genome assembly GCA_016785325.1 of Chascanopsetta lugubris. Taxonomy (NCBI): domain Eukaryota; kingdom Metazoa; phylum Chordata; class Actinopteri; order Pleuronectiformes; family Bothidae; genus Chascanopsetta; species Chascanopsetta lugubris. The sequence continues at coordinate 14,259 of JAFBJT010003491.1, read as the reverse complement.
AAATAGTTAGAGCTCACGGGGTATAATGGTCAGCGATGGTCAGTAATGGCCGGTGGTTTGGCGAGATGGGCTCTTCGTTACACAGCTCTTCCTGTCCACACACACACACACACACACTGTATAATAAAGACTTCCTCAATAGATTAGAAACCACTCGTCTCTCAAGCACTCTTGTGTTTCTCTCCTAACCCCCCCCTCTCATTCTTACTTTCTCCCTCTCTCCCTATGTCTCTCTTTCTCTCTCTCTCTCTCTCTCTCTCTCTCTCTCTCTCTCTCTCTCTCTCTCTCTCTCTCTCTCTCTCTCTCTCTCCCTCTCTCTCTCTCCCTCTCTCCCTCCCTCTCTCTCTCTCTCTCTCTCTATCTCACTCTTTCCCTCTACATACTGACCTTCCCAGGCTGGCCCCGGGTCTTTATATTTCAGGCTTTGAGGCTACATCTGAAACAAAAGCAAAATTATGGGTCTGGTTTGGCTTGGGGAGAGCGCAGTGACCCCGGCATGTGGTTTCCTTAGGCCAGACCAGAGAGAGGTGAGGTGGGGAGAAGAATTTGTGTGAATCTAGCTGTGTATTTGAAGAAAACCCTTAACCGCAGCAAATTTGAATGTGTCATTAGCAGGAGGGGGTGATCTAAACTTGGGCTGGCCGCTGATGGAGTCGAATCCGCACGACTGCCAAAGACACCACGTGTCGTTGCTTTTCCATCGAGAGATTTCGGGGCGAGCGTCGGAGCCATGAGCGTAAAGCGCGCTGCTTATCACCTCGTAAATCTTCTCGCGTCCTCGACGCTCGCCTGACGAAACTGTCGTTCCTCGGTGGCGGTTATCGAATTCTTGACATTCTCGCCGTCATACTTACAATCGAAAGAGGATTCCTGCAGGTGTTGCAAGAGTTCCCATTGTTGCTGTGCACAAAAATAGGTGTTCCAGTGAAACGGATATAAAAAGAGAGTGATGTATTTCAGGAGCACACGGATCACCCCTGAAGTAAAACAATCAGCGAGTCTTCCTGTGTCTCTGAGAGTTTCCTACACTGGCTTCTGCATCGCACTGTGTGGTCTCGAACCCTATTTAGACCTGGTGGGTGACCACTGTACAATTAGGTACGCCATGTTTCACAGCAGCAGCAGAAAGTGGAATTCCTGTCAATGAAACAGACCTTCTCATGTTTACTGCTCCACTTTTTCTCCCCACCGTTCTGCACCCGACCTGGCTTAAGGTCGATTGTATCCGTCAATGTGAATTACACAATTATGAAAAACACTCTATGTTTATCCAACTCCAGACAATCTGAGGGACAGTACTTGTAAGAGTGAAAGCTGATGCTGCGGTTGGCAACATGGGCACAAACAGATACTTTCTGTTACTTGGCTCCAACGTATTTGACGTAGTTAATATCTGGACGACACAGTTTGATGTAAGAGGGATAAAACCGCTAATAATCATGGATTTACGTAATAATTGCATGATATCATTTTATATATACAAAAACAAGATGAAAAGCTTCCTCAATTGCACATACGTTCAATTCAAAAAATCCGATGTTTTTCCCAAAAAGACGAAACTAATCAATTGGATCATGGAGTGAGGACTTAATGAGGCCTCTGAAAAGACAGCGCTAGCACAATCTTGAAGTATTCAGACTTTGCGGAGAAGCAAACTTGCCAAGTATCCGGCGTGTTTACAGATCTCAGTCAGTGATTGTTGATAGATGACAGCTGAGGACGTACCCAAAGACAGACTTTGCTTTTTGAGCTGTTCGGGTTTGGGACAAGATGACAACAATGGAGAGACATCACATTTATGGGTTTGAATCCCTCGGGGCCACATGCTGCTGATGGTTGAAGGCATCAAAGCAGTAAAAGGATGTTTTTTACACCCGAGACAAAACCAGCAAAAAGTCACGACTTTGGCATCGGATGATGAAATGATCGTGTGAACTCCTCTTGCCTCATCACTGCATCCTTGGGATTGAACCGTAAAAGCCGCCATGGCCGCTGAGCAAGGATTGACCAAATGTGTTTCAGCATCCACCATACATTCTTACTGGGCCCTCCTACAGTTACCATATACCACACACACACATGAGGTCATATGAAGGATTTTTTTAAAATCTTTTACTTAAGTGGTCAATCAAAAGTTGAAACCTTGACGGACAGGTATGTATTTATATGTTATGGGAGATACTTTCAAGTTAAGTCCAGTGAGAATTCTCAGATTACTCTAAAGTAGCAGCTCTCAACTGGTCTGGTTTGGTACCTACCATTACTTCTGAATGACAGGTCGCAACCCAAATCAAGTCAAGTTTTTTGACAGTGTTTCTTTTTGATCCTCAATATAAGTAAATCCATTAGTTACGTGCCGTCCTGATCAATTAGCATATGTAAACAAAGGTTGCTGGTTTGCATCAATTCGTGAACTGGCGGTTTAGCATTACAGGGCATCATCATCACCTACCGTTAATGAGTGTGAATAGACGGCACTCCGATGCATAAGAATCCCCTTCAAAATAAAAGCTTTGTTTTTTTCCACTCTTCTTTCCCAAAGGCCCCTGGCCCACTGTAAATGGGCCACTTTTGGGTCGCAACCCAACAGTTGAGAATCACTGCTCTAAAGCCTCTGTGCTCAACAAGTGGAGGTCTTCCTGGCAGGTCCATCCCAGGGCGACTGGTGGTCAACCTGCCCCTTTTGCACACTTGCCTCAGTGAGTGGGTAGTGGGCACTGGCCAGAACACGTTCTGGGCAGAGGAAGGTCTGTGTGTGGTCCCCATCGAGCTCCCACGGCATTCTTGTGTTGTCCAACCGAAAGACGTGGCCAAATCCACAATGTACGTAAAAACCAACGAACATTTCCTTGAATTTAACAAATCAAACTTCGGAGAATATACAAAGGGACATGTGCCCTCCTCGCTGTAAATACTTTGCCAGCCTCTACACATTTCTTACCACCCAAATTCAATAATAAACACACATTTCAATAATTTGAAACACCTTTGAACTTTTAGTGCTAATAGAGTCTGATTCTAAAGGACCACAGACACTGAATGACTCACGTCTTTATGATTTTTAAACGAGTAACAGGGGTGATAATATAGAACAATAGAGGAAACCACAATGATGACATGTTCTGGGATGACATACTTGGTCTCCATAGTCATGTCTCGGAGGAGATGGTAAAGGCTCCGGCCTCGTCTTGTGCGTTCCCCAGCGCACAGTGGGTCTGCTCTTAATTGTGGCATCATTCTATTCTTCAGTTAATGCCACAGACACACCAGAAAACAGCGACAGTAGTTTTTGTACCAAGCAACATTTTCCCGGGGGGTGGGGCGGGGGGTGCGGGGGGGCGCGGGGAGCGAACAGCCACAAAGCTAAAAAAGCAAAGCGCCATGTCATCGCCCAGGAATCCGTGAAATACCAGAAAGTCTGAGTTTTATGACAAAAATCATCCGCGCACACAAACAAATGTGCAGCACAAACATGTCCCTTTAATTGAGAAGGCAGATGGTCCCATTACGGGCGGGACATCGGCAACCACGGCCCGCCATTTCAGTCGCCCCGGCGGGGAGACAGGGTCTGAGCCCACAAGACTCGATGAGGAATTGTTGCCTTTGCGAGACAGACAGCAGGCAGCAGAGCAAAGTCTGAAAGAAGACGTTGTATTGGGTTTCTGAGGGAATGTTGTTTATCCACTTCATCATCGTTGTTGTGTTTGTCCCCTGCTCGCTCTTTGATAGCTTTGGGATTCAAGCCTCCGCCGCCCTAACCTGAAACCCCCCGGAATGCAAAGAGGTACCGGTCCAAAGAGTCGAGCGACGTAAACACACACTCTGGAAGCAATCTTTGCCGTAATCATCGTGTAAAAGCTAATTTCTTGTTGTCGCTGTAATCTTAGGAATTCCACTGAAATGTTACGAGAAAAATTTTGCGTGGCATTAAATCTCCCCTAAAGATGTCTGGTCATAGTAACTGGATCCTCTATTTAATAGTCGGCTGTAGCAGGGGGACCGACTGAGTGGTTTCCATTCCATTGGGCTGCAACCGATTGTCCCAGTGACCACAACAAAGGAAATAAAAAGGAAGGAGGGTGAGGGGATGGAGAGTAAACCCCCCTCACCACTCCCACCACCACCACCACCAGCTCAGCGTGGAGTCTGAGATCAGTGACTCAATGGCTTCCAGAATGTCCCCCGGCTTAACTCCATTGTAACCCTAACCTTATCTGTGGCATCTGCATCCTCCTCACCGCAAAACAAGTCAAGGCCACGATGCAGACTTTGTATAACATCATCCTACATCTCGCAACCGCTCTGAACTTTACGCTACAAAGTCCGAATCTTGATCTGTTTAATGCATCCAGACGTGAAAGGAAGCAGGGGAGCATCATGACAGCAGTTCAACGACAATCCGAGCCATATGTCCGTTACGTGGGCTTTTCACTCGTTGTGTGCGTTTGTGAGGCTACGTCAACAAACGTGTGGATCGGTGTTGCTGTGATGAAGTGGCCTTACTGCACACGTCCATACCCTGAAGAGGTAACCATTAACCAAGCCTGCCGGGTGTTTGTGTGTGACCTGGTGCCAGTGCAAAGAACATGTTGATGGATTCCTTCCAAGCGACCCTCTGAAGTTACAAAGACGGCACGTTGATACACACAATGTGACATTTTCATTATCACAGGCAGTGTTGCACCGCACTATTCACACGTGTGTGCCAGTGCCAAAGGCCTTGAACTCATTAATATCGCAGATTACCTTCGTCTCAGTGCATTTCCTGGACTCCTCATTCAATACTTAGTTATGTGTGGAGTGAAATGGACCAATGCACAGGCGGAAACGCGAAGAGGAATCAAGTCATAGATCAAACATTGTCATCTCTTTTTGTTGTTTTTTGGTAAATAGCATTGTCCTCTGTGTATTGCTGAATTTCATTGTTTGGTCTTGAAGTTGGTCAACATCGCCTCAAACCTCATGTTTGATGAGTCTCTAGGCCTGAACACATGCGAGGACTGATGCTGAATTATGGTCATAGCACCACCTACTTGTAGTAGGAAGTGTGTGTGTGTGTGACTAGCAACACTAGCAACACTAGCAACAGCAGTAGACTAGCACCCAATGGGTTGATCCCATGGATGTGTCAATAGAATAGGATACAGAACCTCCGCTCAGACTTGCAGCAATCTTTTCCTAGTGGTAACTTTTTTTTATTGCAAGAGAAAATCCCCATGTGGCCTTGAAGGCATTTTCCCCTACAGACCGCAATTATACTTATGCGATTATTATTAAGTATTGTTGAAGAGTGTATTATATCCTTTTCATATTTGATATTTTTATTTTAAATGTCCTAAAGGTCAGAAAAGTCTCGTTCTACGGGATGAAGTCACTGCTGTGCTCGAGCACCATCGGTAGGTACGGCGGTCATTCGTTCTCATTGCCCCAATGCATTATGGGACTGATGCTACTGAGCATGCTCTATGGGCTGTATAACCCGGAGCTAACCCAGAAATATTTTTGGGCGTATACCCCAGGTATAGCATCTTCCATAGACTTCAATGGGGTCATATTATATATTTATATTCTGTTTCGATACCAGAGCAGAACTAACGGCAATATTAGGCAGCAGCATATTACCTCACCTCTAAATCTTGTAATGCACCTTAAAGAATAGAAAAGTATTATTACATTTGGTCTTTCATTCCATTCCCATGATTAGGCGGCAGCCTCCAGAACCAGCGGTCCATTGCAGACATCAACACAGTCCGAGCCAGGGGTTGGGCTCCCTGGTCTTACGCCGCATACGGTTCCAGTTAAATCCCTGAACCTCTCTTCTCAAAATTTTTTCTAGCGTATGCAGAGACAGCGGTTTGGGGACAATGACACACAGATGTGCTGCGGGAGATCAAGCAACAAGCAACGTTACAAAAGAATTTCTATCAAACGGGCTTATTTTCCCTCATTGAGCTCGGGGGCTAAAACAATTACAGATTTGACTTTGTCTCTGGCCAGCTGATTTATTTTGTGCTTCCTGTCAGCGTGCGCTCACAGGCGCTTTTTCCTCATTTCAATCTGCTTAACACATTTGCTGGATGGGATTGTGGCAATTGGGAGCATAAAGATTTTCATAGTGGAAGTATCTCTGGTAAACACAGAACTCAGCAGTTTAAGAGATTTAGGAGCGAATCGCTTATTTCTTTGACAACTCTTTGCTTTGAAAAGTGCTTTTTGAATTTAAAGTCTCAAAGGACAATTACATGTTTGACACCTTGCATCAAGACACACGATGATGTCCTCTTGTAACACAATGAGAAATCTACTGAGAGTGTCCCAGTGTTTATGGAGCACTCTTTCCCACCAGTCACTGATCCAAGAGACGCACAAGAGGTGTCCACTGAGGGGTACGTGTCCCAGTGTGTGTGTGAGTATGTGTGAGTGTGAGTATGTGTGTGTGTGCGTGTGTGTGTGTGTGTGTGTGTGTGTGTGTGTGTGTGTGTGTGTGTGTGTGTGTGTGTGTGTGAGCGTGTGTGTGTACGTATGTGCGCTCAGCCACAGACAAAACAAGTCTCGGGGCGACAGAGGAAACTCCCAGCTCATTTTCGTGCAAACTGAAAGATCAAACGTTCGAGGTCTGAAGGCCTCTTGTATCAGTGGAGCCGCAGGCATGAGATCATGCACATCATCAGGGGCCGGAGTCGTGGTCCTCAGGGGCCCTGAGGACCACCTCTGGACCAGGTCTGAAAAAGGCAATGACGAAGATTTGACATGTGACCAAAACCCCCTTATGTGACTCAACATTGACCTATATTTTTAAGGGTAAAGTGAAAAAAACTGAAAAAAATTAGACTGAGTTCCAATTCTTTTTGAGTTATCACAACACTGATACACAGACAACGTGAAGGTAACAGGTTAACACAGGAAGTACAAACATGACTTTTCGCTAATTAACATAAACATTTAAAATGTTCATTATGAAGTGTCCATTTCATTCATTAAACATATGTAATATTTAGTTTTATTATAAAGAATTAAACATACAGTTGAATTCAGAGTTACATTCAAGGGGTTAGGGCCAAAGTCTTTGACATATTTGAACATTTAAAAAAGTAACACAATAGTTACATTCCCTGTTGACAAGTCACTTTTATAATGCTTTAACTTAATGACTGAATTAGCTACTTTTTTAAAGTAACTAGTTACTTCTTTAAATGAACATGATGTAACCAGCTTATTGAATTGTATATATTTTTAGGTAAAATAATTTATATTTTATATAATTCATAGTATATTTATGTTATAAATAATTTCAACTAATTACTTTTTTACGGGAACACATAGTAACTCACTCAATAGATTAGTTACTTTTTGGGTGAAGTAGCTTGTAGCTATTACTAGTTAGTTTTTATAGTAATATGAAATGACTAGTCGTGACGTCACTATCCCAGAATAAGCAACATCCGAAGCCACATGTCATCGTACCTGATAGGGGCAACCGAGAAAGTTGAGGAGTGACTCATTTAAAGGTCATTCTCAAGAAAAGCGAATGAATTCCCCCTGTATTTCCTCAAAGCAGCGTGTCATGGAACATGAAACAATGTGCTTTTTTTTCTGACATAAAAAAAAGAAATAGC